>CM069450.1:23058328-23276115 GCA_035610835.1 Ophiura sarsii | reverse complement strand
TTGGCATGCAGGCCTATATGACCCGTTGAATAATAATAATAATAATAATAATACACAGCATTTATTCAAGCGTCAAGATCTCCAAGCGCTTTACAATATAAATACAATAGGTAATTACATGATAAAATACACAATATCCCACAAAATATGTTATAAAACTTAAACCTACAGACATTTAACCACAAGCCAGTCAAAAACCAGTGAACCAGCAACTGGTCATAATATGGAAAATCCGGCAATGAATCCGGTAGAATACAGATAAAAATTAAAAAGGCACAAAATATTTAAAAGTCATCATAGTATTTAAAAAGTCATCACATTTAAAAAGTCATCACATCGCGAGGTGTCAACAATATGCACTGAATGAAAGTGACTGTCGGTTGAAATTGGTACTGACGGTTATTGAATGCCCGTCCCCTATTCTACAGTATCTGACTCTGTGGCAATTTCAAAAAGTTGATTTTTTTTGGTAAAGTCCTTGTCGGTTCACTTTCATTTTTCGCCCCCCCCCCCTTAAGTGAAAAACTTAGCTGCGCCACTTGTAGATTGCAACAGTGAATACAATGCTACCAGCAGTAAACACCAACTTAATGTACAATGCTATCACCAATGGTAGATAGCAAATTCTATCAGCAGTATATAGCAGGTGAATATAACGCTATCACCAGTAGACAACAATTGAATAATGCTATTAACATTATAGCAAGTGAATATAATGCTATCAGCAGTAGATAGTACGTAATGCTATCAGCAAAGTGAATATATTGGTATCAGCAGTAGATAGCAAATAAATACGATGCTATCAGCAGTAGATAGCAAGTAATGCTATCAGCAATGATAGTATAATAGTAAGTGAATACAACTTGCTATTATCAGTAGATAGTATACAAATATTGAATGCCCGAGAGTGTGATAGTACACAATTATCGAATGCCTGAGCGTTAACATTTGGATTTTTCTTCCATTGCACGAGGCGAGGCCGAGGAATGGAATAATCCAAACTACACCGAGTGATATAGTTTTGCTATTGTACAAACAAAAGGCATTCAATATTTGTTTTATAATATGATATCACATGATTCTTTTCCAGCCATAATGATCACATGGTTGAAATCAGGCCTATCATGATATAAAATGATATCAACTATTATATAGCAACTGAATACAATGCTATCAGCCGTAGATAGTGAGTAAAAGGCTATCAGCAGTAGATAGCAAGTAATGCTATCAGCAGTAGATAGCAAGTGAATATTATACTATCAGCAGTAGATAGCAAGTGAATATTATGCTATCAGCAGTAGATAGCAAGTAATGCTATCAGCAGTATATAGCAAGTAAATATAATGCTATCAGCAGTAGATAGCAAGTGAATACAATGCTATCAGCAGTAGATAGCAAGTGATAGTATGCTATCTGCATTAGATAGCAAGTGAATCTATTGCTATCACCAGGATATAGCAAGCTAATTCAATGTTATCAGCAGTAGATAATAAGTGAATACAATGCCATCAGCACTAGATAGCAAGTGAATATTATGCTATCATCACTATAGTTCAATCAGTTCCAAATTGGCAAGAAATATTAATTTTTTATTCACGCGCAAAAGTAATCCAAGCGTATAAGCACGATTTGCATGACACTGCGATATTGCGCACCATATTGTGCAATGCCAGCGTTTTGCGTGCGACGCTCTTTTGAACTAATTCGCTGTTGCAAAGAGGCTTTCCCAATTTGGAACTGATGCTAACTAATGCTATCAGCAATAATACTATAAGTGAATACAATGCTATCACCAGTTAGTAGATAGTAATTGTCAATTATGCTATCAGCAGTTAGTAGATAGCAAGTAGATATCATATCATGCTATCTGCACTAGATAGCAAGTAATGCTATCAGCAATAATAGTAAGTGAATCTATTGCTATCACCAGTAGATAGCAAGTAAATACAATGCTATCATCAGTAGATAGCAAGTGAATACAATGCTATCAGCAGTAGATAGCAAGTAAATAAGCAATCAGAAGTGTATTCACTTTCTATATATCGTTAATGGGGATTCTTCGACCCACTTTTCTTATATTTTGATTTTTATTCAGTGCATGGAGGACATATTTTGTTGGTAATCTCAGATTAGTTGATAGCATACATGTAGCTTGGAATGCCAGTTAACCCACATAAAGGGTTCAACAAAAGAAAGTATACCACTTTGTTTATGTCATTTTGAGTAACTTTCAATTTGTTTTTGTCCAAACAGGCTAAATAGGCATTTAGATGAATCTTTTAGGCATATTTTGATACCAAATTTTTCCCCTAACAACAAAGATAAACCATGATTAGCACCATTTAAAGGAAAATATCCCATTTTCAAAAGTCGCATTTCCAATACACAGCACGAGAAGAAAGGGCCAATTGTTAACACACACATATGCCGTATTTATCCCGTACTGATCACCGCACATATCCCTCAATGCGCGGGCTAATTCAAATGTAAACTGATGCATGGGTGAAGGATTTGAATGTAAAGGAATGTTATGGATGGGTAGAACATGGACAGATTAACCAAATCTTCTCGTGCTGTGTATTGGAAATGCGACTTTTGAAAATGGGATATTTTCCTTTAAATGGTGCTAATCATGATTTATCTTTGTTGTTAGGGGGCAAATTTGGTATCAAATTATGCCTAAAAGATTCATCTAAATGCCTATCTAGCCTGTTTGGTCAACAACAAATTAAAAATTACTCAAAATGACATAAACAAAGTGGTATACTTTCTTTTGTTGAACCCTTTATATGATTTATTGAGCTAGTAGTCATGACTATCATCTTTAGGTTGATACCAAATTTCAAGATACCAGTTTCTTATATATAAACGTCAACAAATATCCATTATTAAAATGGGTATTTAATGTAAACGGCTGTTTGGGCTTTTTTGACAATTTACATAGCTCAATAGTCTCTGAGTTAAGCTTCAAGAAGGACGCGGAAGGACGACGACCTTTTTTCCTGAGATAGGTCTGTTCTTTCACATTCTACTTTCTGTCTGTATCCTTACCTTCTACATGCCAAAACATTTGCAACTTAAGGATATTTTCACATGTGATATTCTCCACATCTCCAGATGTTTGAAGCCACCTCCGTGAGTGAGTGATTGAAAATTCACAGATAGTATGGCGATTTATGAAGATGAGTTTAGATCACGTTTCATTATGTATACTTAATATAATTGATGCAGTACAGTCATCTTAAGATGCTAAGTGCATATTGCATTAAAATCGGTTCTATTTTGGGGTGTGATCAGGGACTTTCCAAAATACGATTAAAACCATAGATTGTGGTTATATTTATAACGACCGGAAAATGGCGCATGTTGCTAACTTATGATATTGGGGGTTTGGATTTTCGGTCAATATTATCATTTAATAATGCTACAAATTAAATTATTATCACGGATATTAATTTGGTAGAGTTATTAGTTTACGAATTTGCAAATAACAAAGTAGGCCCTATACCATTATTCTTATTAACTAGCAAACTAACTTCAGCTAAAGACCCTCGTAGTATAGTTCTCATGATACCATATTCCTTTTGTCATTTTTGTTGTCTAAAGCCAGCCCCTCTTGAAGCTTCTGGCAGGGAAAATTGAGATTCCACGCTTGACGAATGTGTCATATCGATAAAGCAATATGTTTTCATTTTAAAGGCATACTATGCGATCTTTCAACGCCTTCTATCTTTTATTTTTTTCTAGAAATGCCATTTTGTGGTCAAATTAGATTAAAGGTATAGATGTTCTGATTGCTGGACCGATTTTCAAAGGTGATTTTTTTTCTATTTGACATAATGGATAAGTTGTGTGGAGCCCATTGATACGCTTCCTAATTACTTAAAAAATCAAGATTTAAATGGTTTATAAAATGCCGGGTTAACTCAACTTATAATAGTGTCGAGTGCTTTTTGGTTCATAATTTAATTCCATACAATTCCATGAGTTTTACACCGTTAACGCCGTTTGTAGTTTTTCCGGATACGATCGCAACTGTACACAAAACAAGTGAACACACTTTGGAATGCTTTATGATGAAAATTAAAAAAATATGTTGAAAATTCCCTAAACAATTGTGAGGCAGATTTCCATTGTGATTTTAGTAAAGTTATTAAAAAAAAATCTATGAAAAATGCAGTCAAGATCGATTTATGAGTTCAGGAATGTCTTTTCAAACTTATAAGAGAGAAACAAAATAATCATTTTGTGTTAAAGTTTGAAAAAGATCACATATTGCTTTCTGCTTCTTTGTGATTGACAAATTGAGCCGATCTCTTGACACGTACTTTTAAGGTTTAATATCTGTGAATAAATAATAGTGTTAATTTATATGCAGAGACTTTTAATTTGTCTCCTCTAGTTTCAACGTTTGCTGCAATTACATAGAAAACTAATACAGGACCCCGAGAAATCGTGTCCGTCTTCGTCTGGGTCAGGGGTTTGCCTGAATATGTATATTACTCCCTCTGTTGGTACCGACAGACAGATGCCCAATCCATTAGCAAATAGAATAAATTGCCCCTCAATGAAGTTACATCGAACGTATTGTGAACAGCGGTAAAATAATGATGCGTGAACATTGTGTGACCAAAAAAGATTTGTTAGATAACACACTTTTATTGACATTGTTGACATTTAGAAAAAAAGTATCCTTTTTCTTGAAAATCGTACATTTTCGACATAACGCGTAACCGCGTGAATGCGCCTGACTCTAAAAAACACACCGGGCCGGGCCGGCCGGCCCCCGAACTCAACACACTATAATCGTTCTTCATTTTTGCAAAGCGCCCCCCACCGGCCTTTGCAAGGATTTTTCAGCAATCCCCCTTTCTTTTAATGAGGATCAGGACACAATTGGGGTTATATAATACATAATGATATATTATATAATGTGCTCTTATAGTATGTGGGGTTGGTGAGTGGGGTTGGTGAGCATCGTACGGGGGTCCGTGGCCCGGGTAAATCAGTGACCGTATCCTATCCAAACAATATGGCAGTGGAAAGAAATTACATCACATGTGATCACGCGCGGCTGTCCAAACTGTTTTGCTAAAATCATGAAAATTGGAGTCTTGTAACTGACTCTATAAAAAGAAAAAAACATTAAAAACCTCAAATGTACTAAAAACCCGGCCCGATGAATAAAATAGGACATAAAAGCAAAAGTGTGACGTGTGAGACTCGGTAGGCCGGAGACACTACATGTAGTCCCCTGGATCATAGCCTCGGGATTGAGCCATAGTAGTCCGCCCTGTTGACGTGAGTAAAGTTATATATAGTTGGTATTATATAACGCATGAAAATATTCTAGCCATCTGATTGGTGGATACATCAGATAAAACAAAATAATTTGGTCCATTTCATGCTTGACGTCACTTCCCGGTCTTTTTTTATCTTTCAAAAAGTACTATTGACCTATATTGACCGGGCGGTCAATAGTACTTTGAAAGACAAAAATGCCCTGCCTCGTACGATTTTGCCATAATGGCATGGAGGATCGACTCGCCTGTAAGATCTTTTTCATGTTTAATTTGATCAAAATCGCACACACACATATTTTCATATTTTATATACTAAACAAATGTGTTGCGGCATGGGAAAACCCTTCACATGGTCATTTTCTAGCAACTTTTTTCTTCTTCTTTGGCAGAGAGCTTCATACTCTTCTGAGTATAGGACTTTTTAAAATTTTCAGAAATTCCATCTAGAACTATTATAGTTCTAGATGGAATTTCTGAAAATTTTAATACTAAAATTAAATTTTAAAATTTTAGTATAATACTGTACAGTTACAGTATTTTAAAGACGGCAAGTTTATATGCAACACTAAAAATTGAAACTGACAATTCAAGGTACACAAAATCTTTTAAATTCTTTCATAATAATAAAAAAATCGTTTAAATTCTTTCATAATAATAAAAAATACACTGTTATATCACACAGAATAAGTTGGCATGTTCATGGCGCATCGTGCTTCGGAAGGTACGTAGAAATGTTGGTCCCGTGTATCGGAAGAGCTATCCCCGAGCACGTTAAAAGGTCACAGACTCCTTCGTAAAGAGTAGGGGATCATCCCGGTCTGTGTTTGTACACACATCGTTCTAGGTCACAGAGCAGGGGTTGCACAGTTAACACAGTCTGTGTATTCAAGCCCCCTTCGCGTTTGATTCCACTAGGAATGTTGCGAACTTATTATTCAAGAAGAAGAAGAAGAAGAAGAAGAAGAAGAAGAATAGCGTGTCATGTGAAAAGGATTTTTGATATGAACCTAGTTTTTTGCGATATTATTAACAATTGTAAGTTCTTTACTTTCAAAATCTTTACAATGCATTGTCGGAATTCACAAGTGGTTACCATGGGGTCACTCCAATGACGCAAATTTTAGTTCATTCACCTCTGATTTGTTGGCAATAAATTTGATAAACAAGTTTCAGAAAAGTACTAAAATAAACTTAACATCTGTAATTTTGCATAAAAATCTCCTGGGGACTAAATCTCTATCTTGGGACCAAAGTTGGAGAATTGACTTCGAACTCATTTGTTAGGAATATTTTGGTATGACCCAGATATCTCAATATTAACACTAGCGACTTCCGACGGGTTTTCACATACCACCACACAAATATGGACTGCTCTCATCCTTTGGTTTCGGGAAAATAGTAGGCTTACGGTCTCCAGATCACCTTGTGGCAATAGTTCACCCAATTTCCCTCATGAACAGTCCATATTTGTATACTATCAAAATTATGAAGCTTCAGTCAAAAGTGGAAAAAACCGTGATAGGGCACTCATCTCTCGTCCCCATATCACCTTTGAATGTGAGTGCCATCCCGGAATACCCGGATGCGCCCCCCCCCCCCCCCCCCCCCTCCCCCACCCCCTCTAGAAGGACAAAAAAGTATGTTTAAAGAGCAAAACAAAGAGGCAAATGATCAGTTATGCCATACACGTAAACGGAGCACATGGGATAAGTGACGTCATCAGTCGGCCGAGTAGCACATATCACGCATGCGTAATGGAGTTGGTCTCTTCCCTTCAATGGCGACATGTGCTTAGCTGAGAACACGAAATAGGCTTAGAAGAATACCTGTTTTCAACATTAAGGAAGGTACAATATGGATTCAACGATGGACATTTGCTTGTCTTGGAACTTGGCACTATAATGGAAATATATTCAAAACCAGCCATCGTCAACGGTAGTGGGAAATACCAAGAAAGGAAGCCGTACCTCGGACAGTCCAGCTGAGTCATATTCATTGCGTGTGAAACTGAAAGATACGAACGATAAAACGAGCGATAGGCCTACCATATTGGACAAACTTGCCAAGTTTGTAGTCTAAAGCTGTTGTGGTGTTTCACCCGGGGAGAGCAGCTTGTGAACTAAAGTATTAAGTACATTTCGTTGCACCTACCTATCTTTATTATATTTAAAGAGAAAAACTTAAGATTTATCTATTTCTAAATTATTTTTGGTAGGTTGGCTAATTGCACAAAAACACACGGATGACAGACATTGAACTTATTCATTAACGTCACCTTACCCTGACAATGGCATGGTATAAATTGTATACAAATTAGTGGAGGACCATATATTAGCATACAGACTACACATATTTTCCTGATTTAATACCAAATTGTCTAGGTTCATTAATTTGTGGAAGACTTGACTGGCCCGGTCATTTCGAAACTTGACCAAACCAATCTTTTTTGCCCGACAAAATTGAGACTAGCTTAATCTGTTTGACAGGTTTTGACCAGAGTGCATAACGGCGGGAGTTATCAGAGGCTATCCCATCGTAAGCGGGTACGGTGGGTTGATCAGCCAGAAAAATGGCCGCAGAGGTCGCAAAGCAGCTGAGCTACAGTAATGTGGTGGATGGGAGTGTGGTGAGTGTGAGCCGGGCAGCAGAGTTGAAGCAAACAGCACAGCCAGCGGAAGAACCTGCTGCCAAGAGTGTGTCAAATCATTCGGATTCGAAAGAGAATGTGAAACCAGCAGAGCACAATGCACGTGACAGTGAATCTCCAGATTCCGGCGGAGAGAGGACTAAAAATGATAAGCAGGCAAAGAAGGTGGAGTATGTACCTGCCTCACCCCCAAAAGACAATCCATGGCTTCGAAAAAGTGCAAATAAAAACGCGACCACTCCGAGTGGTGGTCAGCAACCAGCAACTACACCAAGTATAAATCCGCCAGAGAAATCTAAAACTGTGCGATCTCCTCGCAATAATAAAGTCCAACATGGACCCGCAGGTGGACATAGAGAGAGACAATCTGGTAGGGGGAAATCAGAAAAGCATACTGTTCCAACGCCAAAGGAAGATGCTGCAAAATCTGACAAAAAAGACAGTACCGAGTCTAAACCTCCTCCTCGTAAGAAAGTTTACGAAAGTGCACCGCCGCCCAAAGTAAATGCATGGGGTAAAGCCAGTGCGACACCGACTCTAGTTGCCCCTGTTGCACCAGGAGGAGTGGTCAATACTGATGCTCATGTGACAAATGATGTTGCACCTAAAACGGACAGTGTTAAACCTGCCGATGCTGTTGAAAAAACAATTGTTGCGGAAGTACTACCAACAACAAACGCTGTTCCACCAGCACCGCCAGCTCCGCCTGTGATGTCCGTACCGACAACAGCAAAAGGTATATTATTCTATCGTTCAGTAGTTCTTGTCTTTATTTAAATGAAAGTTTCGCGCCCACATATTTCTCATTTAGAGATTAAAGGTATTGTTTTTAGACAGGCATGACAGGTTTTATATTGATACTGTTTGACATAAATGCAGGTGGTGTTATATTGTTAGTCCAGAAAAAATGTTGTCCAGAATAACGACGGCCAGACGCCGCAGGCGGAGTTGCTCTACACAAAATATTATACTGCCTGCATTGTGTTGAGGCCCCCTAAAAAAAATACTGCCTACATTTAGGCCTTCTAAAAATGTTGTGTTGCCCTCGCTCAGCGACCGACCCTAAAATCTTCAAAATCAGGGTCGCATTTATTTTTATTTTTTAAAGATTTAAGTGTTCCCCAATATTATTTAAATATTACTGTTTTCTACTTGAAATGAGTAAGTTTGCTTGAATAGAATGCTCTTAATTAAACTTAGTATTATCACACTAGATTACTAGATTAGTCTAAGTGACACACCAATTTTGTTTTGTCTTCAACCACTTGTCAGCAAAAAAACAAAAAAACCGAAATAGTGCAAACTGTTTTTCCAGAGGTACAGTGGCTACACAGGCCTACACCACCCGAAACTTATAGTATAAGTATACCCCTTTTTTTTTAAAACCCGACCGACCCGAATTCAAGATTTTTGGCACTTGAGGGCAACACAACATTTTATTTGTTGCTTTAATATGGCAGATAATATATTTATATAACACGGGTACGTTATTATAGAAAGATACTTTAAATTTTATTCTCTTTCTTAAACTTTTATGAACAGTCATACTTTTGTATATTTAATCAAACTTGTAATTGCCCAAATTTGTCAACTTTTACCCCTGTTTGTATTAGCTACAAAAACAAGCATTGACTTCCTACGTCGTATTTGTTTCAAAGCAAAAAATTAATTTACTGGTAGTTAAATTTAAGTTATCCTTATTTAAAGAACTATACTTACGGATTATTTTGATACCATCGATGTTATTCTACGCTCACGAATTCTGGAGATTTTAGAGGTTTTTTAACGACTAAATGATTACGTTTCTTCAATGCCGTCGAGTTTGCTTGGTCCCTGCATCAATGGGCTCCACACAACTCATCCACAAGGGATTCTGGGTACCGGGAATCAGCCAAAGAAATAGGGGTCAATTCAGGGTCGATTAGACTAACTCTCAGTCGCCCTCCTACGTCGCTATCTTGCAGGCTATATTTGTACGGTAATATTGAAGACTTGGGGATGTAGCCTAGGGTCGATGCGGAGAGTTCATATCAAATAGAGTTCTTCCGTTTGCACAGCGCATTATTCCCTGTCTAGTATTTATGTAAATGAAAACTGCATACCCAGGACCCTAATTGTACATAATTTGTCGTATTGGGTGGTTTTAAATGTAAAATATGTTAGAACATTGTATAGTTTGGTAATAGACCTTTTAAAATTGAGATCAGAAATCTTCGGAAAACAGGTCACGTGCGTTCTTCGGAATCTCACTAAAAGCAGCCTGGTGCCAACAATTTGGAACCAGGCTGTTGTTAACTGTTGATCGCGTTCATAGTATTGGTTGTCCGCCTAGTGAGTTAATATGTTTACACACACGCGTACACCCATGAGGAGTAAAACGTGGAACGAGACTAATTGAAACTATTCGGAACCAATCGTAAACTACAGCGAATTGACTTCCATTTTCTGCTGACGACTTTTCATTTCGCTGTGATTCGGGCCGATTTTATATCATTAATATTTCATTTTGAGTAGCATTTATGGAGCTGAAAATGTATCTAGGATGCAATAACAGTACATAGCACATGTATAACCCAGGTAAGTGTATTCAAATGTTTTAGAAATAGGCAAACTAGAAACGAAAATCGCCAGCGTACGAACATATGCTTTCATTTCATAGCTCTCATACTGAGTCGTATCACGACGTATGAGAGCTATGAAACAGAGCTATGTTTGTATCAAATAATAACACACAACATTCAATCCAAATTCCAAGCCCTTGCAGTGAGTATGCCATGCGGCGGCAGCAGTGACGACGCAGCGTAATGCACCGTATTTAAGTATGCAGGAAAAGCACAGTTAGACACACTGCAGAAGTGTGTGTTATGGAACAATACAGTCAATACTATTACCACTCACTGCACAAGGATGGTCATGCTAATTAATATATGCGATATTAAGTTATGTCTATTAAATATTAATGTTGCAGATTTCTCAGAGAACCAATTGTTGCTTAAAAACATTCTTTTAGCTGATTAGCTGTGTTTTTGTGACCTGACCTTTAATCTAATGATTTGACTTCTTTCTCCTTGTGATCTCAGGAACAGTTTGACAATGATATACATACAATAACATTAAGCATGAATTACAGCATAATCTGAGCATTTTTTTTCATTTTGATTCTTTTGACCCTTATTGTCATACTGCCCATGCATATCAACTAATCGAGATATACCAGCAACATTTCGAGGCGCCAGCCGGGATTTGAACCTGGGACCTCCGCACAAATGTTTCCTTGACCTCCTGATAGGATATCAGTGATAGCAGCCGTAAGCTGCATAATTCGTTGGTGTAGTGCGTACATTAAAATATAACCGTTACCGTCAGTAGGGTTCAAAATAAATTTTCGTCAGGTTTTGCCAACAAAAATAGCCCTCGTGCACATACATTTTGCCATTGACAAATATCTGGCCACAACCCAAGGGCTACTGAAGTAGATTACAAGCCTGGCTAAAGGCATCCCCCACTGTTCTACAGGCAAACGGACCTCTGAACTCTGAACTCTGAAGTAGGGTCAGTACATGTACATGTATGACATGCTGTTTTTTCCAAATAAATGTTGTGAATTTTTGAAATTTCAAAAATATTTCAAAAATGATGTGCGGACAATTTGCCCTGTTTGCCAGGTCAACTGGCTCACGCTAACTTTTTTAAGAACCTCTAATCACATCGCAAAGCTTATTGCAGTATCATAATTCGGAACAGATGTATGGGCCCAGGTTTGACCAGTATTAACCCTAACTCTACCCCCACTTTTTTTCCGAGTTTTTTTTTTTTAACATTGAAAAGAGACCCCCAACACCCCCCGGGATTTGATCCACGGACCTTCAGCACCAGTGGCTTGTGATTTCCCACTACACCACGGGTGTCAAGGCTACAAGTATATGGGCTGTAGGGCTGGGCTGGGTTTATTTTTTCATCAAAAAACTTCCTTGCCGGGTGATGAAAACTTGCTGGGTTGTGGTATTTGGTAGGGTTAGGGTTAAACTGTAGAAGTTTAAATCGCCTCTAGTGCGAGAGGTCCCTGGATCAAATTCCGGGGGGATCAGGGGGATATTTTAGTCGATTTTCCATGTTGAAGAAAAAATTCTGAAAAAAGGTGGGGGTGGGGGTAGAGTTAGGGTTAATGCGGATCCCTGGATACCATGATAGCTTCCAAAAAATCACTTGGCGCAAGTCTTCTTTTTTTAAAGTTTTTTCCCAAATATTCTGTGAACAAGTTTTTGAAATGCAATTTGTAATACTACATGTATACATGTAGGCCTCCTTGAACTGTCAATAATCAATATCTCACCTCAACTTATTTACATCGCAACGCAGCAAACAAAATGTTGTCTTGGCTTCCCATGCATAAGAGATTTAAAATTTTATTTTTGCAGCATATTTCTGAAGAGTGAACGCTTTATCTAAGCCCCGAAGTTTTTTACGGCGTGATACTCGCGTTTTGGTAACTTTTCCCGGTTTATTGAAAATCTGCCGGAATTCTCGGCATAGTGGGTTTTATCATAAGAAAAATTCTGAAATCGCAGGTTTTTCAAAGAAAAATTTCAAATCTTTTATTTCTTAATCTGAAACATTAAAATAGAGATCAAAATGGTCATCGGGGAATGAGATTAAATTAGATCATAGCATGATTGATCCAAACCAACAAATGGGTCTCGCCTAGATGATAAATTGTATTGCAAATACATGTGGATGATGGACGCCATTACGTAAAGAAACTTGTTTACGTAAAGAAACTAGAAAGACCGCGGGAACCATTTTTCACGCACGACAACAACAAACAGAATTCATTGATAAAATAAATCATGTGATGATTTATAAATTACAATAATATTTTGTAAATAGAACGGGGGTTCTGCGATTGGTTTAGATAGATTTATTTGTGGATTCCTGGTGCGTGCGTGCGGCGGTTGTTTACATGTGTTCAGGTCATGAGCTCGCAAGGAAAAACAAAATAATTCGCATACATTATGGCCGACTGCCGTGTCGTTTGCCTTGATAAAAAAAATGCAATTTTCTTACGAAAAACATGCGATTCCGTGAAAACGCGGGAGATTTTGAAGTAACCAAATGCTCCCAGAAATAAATGTGCGGTGTTCTCTCGCTATCAACAATTTTGGTGCGTTTTTCGGTATATATATGATCTTGCTATTGCTTAAAAGTGCTTGCGTTTTTTACCAAAAACAATTGAGTTTTCTTCAGGGGCTTAGCTTTACCCTTACTTTTCCTGGTATGTACTATGAAGATCATTTTGTTGTCAAAATTCATTAGAAAACAAGAGAAATAGAGGCAATACTACAAATAATAGTGCACATGGCTAAGGGCCTAAGACCAAAAAACCAAAGACAATTTTTTTTAAAACTATTTTTTTGCAAAAAAAGAGATTTTTAAAGTCACATGACCTTGGTTGACGCCCCCTAATCTGTGATATTTGAATGAAAATATTCCCCCCCCCCCCAAAAAAAAAACCACACCAAACCACACACACACATTATTTTGTGTCTGCTCCCTCGTATTAATAAATATGTTGCCTGTTGTTGAAAATTATACTATAATTTGAATCGAGAGTAGTTGTTACTAATAAAATTATTCTTCAACCACCACACACCTGCCTGCCAACCATACCCTTGTTTTTATTAGAATAAAACTTGATTATTTAACCAAAATAACTTAAGTTTGTTACCCACTTCGTTTTTCTAAAACATGTGGCCTTAACGTCACAATTTACACACTGCCTTCTTGTACAGGGTCACTACCAGGCCACTCCAGGCACCAGTTAATGTATCTAATGAAACGATTATTTTTTATTTCCTATTATCAGGGCAAAGGTTATGTCTCCTTTGCCCCATAACCGTGTTTGCTTTTTGATTGCAACTTCTGTATTCATAGGGTATAATCATTAAGAGCTGATTTTCACATTTCATGTGTTGTAAGATGTGCATTTGAACCAGGGGTATGTACATGTAGCATTAACCCACGATTTGGGGACCGACCCCTCCAAATGAAATTTTCACAAATTTTCACCCATCATATTGGGACTTCCTGAAAGCTCTGATTGAAATCACAAATCAGACCCCAACTTTTGGACTTCACAGGCTGAAAAAGTAGGCAATACGAAAAGCTCCGTGCAGGGAAATTTGAGCATTTTGAGGGAAATTTTGGCATTTGGAGGGAAATGTTACTCTTTCATTAAGAAATGCATTCCATTTTGGAGGGGAATTTGGAATCGCTTGCTGGGAAAAAACATTTTTTCAGGCCATGTCTGTCGTCTACGGTTGCTATAATAGTATGACAAAAGTTGTTACCCCCACCCTCCCCCACTTGTGGATTCTTTGCACGCTCGGGGGGGGGGGGGGGGGGTGAAAAAAGACCCCAGACGTTTGGCTTGACTGCAATTAACATTGTACATGTTTTTTCCTGCTATTTGTTTTGTTTTCATGATAAAGTCAAATAGTAATATCAGGTGACAAAAAGTCCAAACTCTGTTCTACCCCTTTTCAAACCTTCAAATATTTTCAACAACAAAAAACAAATTGTAAAAAGATCTCAAATTTAAAATAAAAAATGTTAGAAAGTTGTAAAAAGATTTCAAATTTAAAGTTAAAAAAATATGTGTGTGTCAAGGGCCTGCCTGTACATGTTGCTTACTACAACTTTAGTCTCCTTGCACTCTCACTCAACACATGTGACGATAGCTGTACACACCAGACAAGGTAGGCACTAAAGGCGGCGGCGTGAAGAGTTTGCTTCCCGACACACGACTACGATCGGATTGGTTAACCTTTGACTTTGCTCAATTACAATTGTGAAATTGTCTAATGTTACAATGAATCAATGATCGTTACAAATTTACAATGAAACAGAAATTTCGGATTCGACTTTTAATCTACATATTTCTACCTTGGTTCAAATCACAATAATAAGGCCACTGAAATAAAATATGTACCCAAGTGCCAATTCCAACCAAGATTTGGGAAACACAATTTATTTTTTTGCTTATTTGAAATGAGAGGGGGGGAAATCGCCTCCCAAACAAACAAAAACCCGGATGATCTTGGTGCGTGATGCGAGAAAAAAAATGCAACACCATAGAAAAGGGAACAAAAGATAGTATAGTAGTCACTGTAGTGGCACAGACTCCCATGGTGGTGGAATGGTTCAAATCCTGTCACAGGCGGGGCAGTTTTCCCCCATTAATTCCACCCTATTACCGATTGTCCCCCTGGGCATTAGGATAGTTGGCACTAAAATAGATAGGCTGAAATAAAGCCACAACCCCCAGTATCTCCTCATGGATTTCGGTAAGCTAGTTTCACTTTGGTGTAAACCCAAAAAACACCTTGAGCACTGCTGGGAGCAGGTCCGGGAAATTGACTCCCACCAGAAAATGTGGGATGTGGTTAATTGCGGGCTGCGGGCAGCGGGGTAATTGCGGGGTAGTGCGGGGTTAGTGCGGGGTAGTGCGGGGTAATTGCGGGGTAGTGCGGGCAATGCGGGGTAGTGCGGGGTAAAACTGGGACATGCATTTTAATTTATTGTTATGATTCTGTCAAATCTGTCTGGGACATTTAATCAGTGACAGTGATTTAATGAATTGTTGTGGTTAACCCCAAGAGATGTCCTATCAGCTTAATTTCTTCACAAGGTGCAAATAGTCAGATGTTCTATTGCCATATGGTCTAAACCCATATGGTCTTTATGCCATAAGGTCTAATCCAAATTGGTATAAACCCATAGTCTAAAAATCAATTTGTCTAATATTCAATAGGTCTAATACCCAATTGGTCTAATACCCATTTGGTCTAATAGTCATTTAGTCTAAACCCATTTTGTCTTACCCATATGGTCTAACTAATTTGGTCTACTAACAGATTGGTCTAATAGTAATACTCAATAGGTCTAATACCCAATTGGTCTAATATTAAAAAGGTCTAGTGTCATGATAGTCTAACCCCATTTGATCTAACATCCATTTGGTATAATACCCATTTTGTCTAATATTCAATAGGTCTAATACCCAATTGGTCTAATACCCATTTGGACTAATAGTCATTTTGTCTAAACCCATATGGTCTAACTAATTTGGTCTAATAACAGATTGGTCTAATACTCAATAGGTCTAATACCCAATTGGTCTAATATTCAAAAGGTCTAATTGTCATGATAGTCTAACCCCATTTGATCTAACATCCAGTTGGTATAATACCCATTTGGTCTAATAGTCATTTAATCTAACCCCATGGTCTAAACCAATTTGGTCTGTAATAACAAATTGGTCTAATACCCAATAGGTCTATACCCAATTGGTCTAACTGTCCTATGAGCTAACCCCGTTTGGTCTAATATCCAGTTGGTCTAATATCCAATTGGTCTAATAATACCTAGTCTGATCCATCCCGTGTAGCTTAAATTACAACAGGCATGGGCGGTGAGAGTTCAAAATGCTGTAAGATCCCAGTACCCGAGCTATGTTCGGTGTGGATGTTTCTAGTGACACAGCGTCACCAGCATCAGCACTTTGGAGCCTGGGTAGGGTAGGATAAGAAAAAGGGGACATTTTTAAATGGCCCAGGGGAGGGAGCACTTAACTTTTGGGTAGGGTGTGCCACCCACCGGGTAGGGGCTTCAGAGTTAGACTGAGTGGATTTTAGGTTGAAAAAGATTATAGATGACGCTTGTACAATTTTTGAGAAATCTATCTAGACCTGATATGCCCCTTTAGCATGATTAGCAATGTAAAATGTGTTCTCAGAGCTTTGGAATATTGGTTTCAAATAGAACAGTCTTGAATGTGTTATTATTAAAAAATAAACAGTTGAGCAAGTCGGGACGTTGCACAGTTGGGAAAATTGGTGGTAGAATTGTGCCATCTGTAATTGCGTGGCCAGCATATTTAGCATCTAGACGGTAAAAATCAATGTTTTACCCGTCTATGGATTTACGTACTGAAAAACTCACAGCTTATCAGCTAAGACTTGTATTCTTCACAGCCAGATACACCCTTTGTCCCGCACATTGCGGTTATCACTAAAGACCCATTCAGATAGCACACAGTTATGACAGTAATCACACACAAATCAATGCTTCCTATACCTAGTGCAACTTTTCTGTTGCATGCGCGGTCATTGAAATCGCCATAACTTTAAAAGTATCCATACGATTTTGTTGAATGAGGTATCAAACTGTGGAGAAGAAATTTGCTCATTTAATGTATATCTCAGATTTTTGGTACCGATTATATATTTTGAATTAGTCAACCTCAAAGCACCTGGTCAGGGACTTTATGTGCTAGGTGTACATGTATGTACTTGACCACTGCACACTGCTAATTTTTGCATTTTCCACTTTATACATACTTTTTAAGTCATATTTAACACTACCCCGCACTTACCCCGCACTACCCCGCACTTACCCCGCACTACCCCGCACTTACCCCGCACTACCCCGCACTTACCCCGCACTTACCCCGCACTTACCCCGCACTACCCCGCACTTACCCCGCACTACCCCGCACTTACCCCGCAGCCCGCAAATTATTCACACCCGAAAATATTGGGTCTCGGGAACAAAAATCACCTTCCCGAATCCCGAAAATAAACCATCAACAAAATAATAAAAATAAGCTTACTAAAAATATCTTGTCAGCTAATTCATCATTATTTATTGCAAATTTATAGTGGAGAATCATTTGAAATGGATTAATTTAGTAAAATCTGTGCAATTATTATAGTCTAACGCTTTTTAAAATGTGATTTTCGCTGCATATTTTCACTTTAGTATCGGCCGCGCGCCGCCATCTATCTGTATACATTGACAGATTGCGGTTTTTGTTATAGCGCCATCTTTTGTCAAAATTGTGACTTCTTTTCAAAATTGCGACTCGCAAGCTTACGAAAGTGAAAATACACTGCGAAGCATCACATTTTAGCGAGCATAAGACTAAGACTAAGAGTACAAAAAATGCACTGATTTGATGAAATAAAATAAATCCATTTCAAATGAAACTCCACTATAATAAATTTGCATTAAATAATTGTGATTAAGCTGATAAGGTGGTTTTTAAGTAAGCCCGAAAAACAAAACGGTCAAAGGATTACGTTACGAATTCCCGAAAATCCCAGCCCTAGCTCTAAAGTTGAGACACTAGGGGTACAAACAAAATGAGATTGCGTTTGTTTTCACTTTCTACGTGATATATAGGGGTAGGAAAAAACAAGATTGCATTTTTTCCACCCTACTCAACACTTTATGTATTATGAGTAATGAAGGCCAGAAATGTTCACTACACCACGGCTGTCAGTTGACACTCTGCGAGTATATTCGCCTCGTTATATACAAGCCTTGGTCCGTTTTGTAGCCCAAATACCTGCACGTCAGGTTATAAAAACATTTTTTCCGCACAGTTGCAGTGTGGTGTAGTAGTGTTAGGGTTATGGTAAAAAATGTGGGCTCAGGCATCAGGCTTTGACTCCAATTAATAAATACATTAATACTATGTTACAGGTAATGCGCTCATTGCAATATGAAAAGATTGACGACATGTATGTCAGCCTGTCACGTCATGTTGTAACCCCAAATCCAGATATTAGTAATAACATAAGATTTGCATTTTTAAATCTTATTTTGGGGGAAAATATGGAGGTTAGGTGAGGAAGAAAAAAAAGAGTCAGATTTTTTTCCTAAAATTATGAAAAATCAGCAGTTTTTTGGCCAATTTTTTTTTTTTTTTTTTCCCCACATTTTTTTTTTAAATCCTGAATTTTGCAGATTTCGGTGACATTTTAGGTTAAAAAACAACAACAAAAACAATCAAAAAAACCGACCAACCAACCCAACTTGACAGGTCTGTCTGTCCATAAGGCTGGGTTCACATAGAAGTATACGGTATACGATATACGGTATACGGTATACGGTATTCGGTATACGGTATACGCTATACGGGCACGGCGAGTCACATAGGATAGCACGCGAGCCCTACTCGGTCTATTAAATTGCAATAAAATGAGTACAAAGGAGTCCTATTTTTCTAACTTACCCTATTCTACGCAATACATTGTTTATAAATCGTGATTGGGGAAATTCAGAACGCCTGTACACACGAATTGCAGCTGCTTCCTCCAAACGGGCCGGTATACGGTGCTCGAAAATCGAACACGCACGATTCCCGGTATACTATACTACACTATACGCAGGTATACGGCCTTTTCGAATAGTGCCCTCTTATGTGACCTGGTAGTATGAAATTACATTGTTTCGATTCAAGCTATACGCGTGCCCTGCAAAACGTGCACCGTATACCCGAATAGTATACTCCTATGTGAACCCAGCCTAAACGGCGTGTTTTTCACCGTCGCCTTATGCATGGTTCACTGTGAAGAAAATTATACACACAAACATGCAGGCCTGTTATCTGTGTTAATAATTGTAAGGGCAAGAAATGAACCTACATGTATCCAGAAATCCAATATGCTGTACTGAATCAGAACATGCATCATGATCAGAAGTTGTGATTTTATTTCAATTTTTATCATTATTATTTGAGCCATGACACTAGGTGTAATGTAATTGTATGAAACGCAGATTGATCAGAATTAGTGTTAGTTTATAGTCGTTATATTCGACACATGACACTGCCATTCTATGTTATACTGTTACATGTACATGTATGTACAGTTTAATTTGATATATAACACTAGATGGATTTGTTACATTATATAATATGCACAAATTACAAACTTGCTGGTGACATGTAACTGCATAGGGCAATTAATAGCCTAGTTTTACAAGGATTACGTCTACAGTACACCTACACAGCCTCAACAACTCAATAAGGATGCTTTCGATTTATGCACTTCCCATTTCATGCATTTATTTTTGGTTGTGTATAGCAGCTATAAGCGGACTTGTGTATTAGAGCCCTATTCGATTGTATACATGTGTGTGTGCTGTTGATTGCACACAAATTGTATTGTACATGTATTGATACATGTACATCTTGCATACTCACCTGGAATCCAGGTACACACGTACATTGCATTATACAGAAGGCAGGGAATGCTTGAGTATGTAGACTGTACATGTACATGTTCTATGTTTACAATATGTACTATAGATGATTGATTTGATCTATATATAAATAGGTTTTTAAAAGGGCAACTTTCTGTATAGGCCAATTTTGATTGAGGATGTGAAATCATTCACTATATTATTTAAATTAATACTCAATATTCAAGTATAGACCCACTTGAAAATACACTTGAATTGGGAATATGCATGTACATGTTTAGCAGTGCTTAGATTGGATTGAAAATAGTGGGTATACCAAATATGACCTGCAGTACTGTGAATGAAAAATATGAAGGAAACCACAAATATTGCACAGATTTGGCCTTGAAAATGATATCTCTCTGTCTGAATTTGTGGAAAATTTGTTACATTTATTTTAAGTCATATTGTTTAATTTATCCACAAAAAAAATTGCTGTTCATCAATTTTAAAATAAACACGTTCATAATCCGAAATAGATCAAAAGCTATACATGTAGGCAGGATTTGAAGGTGTGGGTGTGTAAAAGACTGGGTGTGTGTGTAAATTTAGGGATTTATGTACAATTAGACCAAGTGTAAAAAAACCTGTATTTACAAATGTTGGTGTGTAAAACCTACACAGCTGGCTGCATAAGCCATATCCCCACCCACTTCCCTCCAGTCAGTTCAAGCCCTACCCTGTTTTGTTTGGTTATTTCCCCCAAAATTAGTGAACCTTTGGGTGAATTTGTAGGGTCAGAAGTTTGTCTAAGGATTCATTTTGATTCTTGCAAAGCGAGAATCCATTTTGATTCTTGCAAAGAATCTATGGATTCGCCTCCGTTCAAAAAGTGTGTTAGACAAATTATCCACGAGAATCAACTTGGATTCACGCTACTTAACCGGATTTTAGAATTCTCCTTAAATTTTCAAAAATTTTAAATGAACATTTTTAAACATTTCAACGACAAAAAATTCCAGGCGACGATCAGGGCCCAATAGAACAGGGTGGTTGTTTTCATCGCCCAGGCTTGCACTATCATATTGAGCTGGAGCAATCGTCCCATTACATTGTATGTATACATCATTGTGTAAGCCATGAGACATGATGGCCTCGTATAGTGTTCAGTGAATTGTAACACCATAAATGTCATAGTTTGTAAAGCACAAATATTGGCTGCAATTTAGATTTGGAATATCAGCTGTAAGCACTTTTGATAGATTATTTGTACATGGGTGATCTTGAAATGTGTCATACACCACTTAAAGGTAGATGACCCGATCACATTTTCGTAACACAGAATTATTTCAAACATACGGAGATATTCATATCATATGAAAGCTCGTATTTTTCTCATCATCATACTGAAATTTGACGGCCTAAATCGGTATAATTACGGAGAAATCGATGAAATAACGTCGAATTACCGCGAATGGTGGTATACCACCGATATAGTTTGTGTACTACTCAATGGGTACAGTTCACAGCATCTTGTGCGTGTAAAATAAGAACCATTAGAGCTATGCAACTCAAACTTTGGAACACGACTTTTTTAAGGATGACCTTTCATGTAGAATAGAAAACTTCAAGTTGAAAATCGAAATGTGATCGGGTCATCTACCTTTAAAATATAATGAAATTAGTTCTAACTACATAAACCCTGGAATCAAGCCAATTTCAAGAATATCAGATAGGATTGATAAAAACGTAAGCATGTGCTCCTACGGACCAACCATGTACAAACAAACAAACGAACCTACATGTATATGGGTATGTCCATGAAGTTGGGCAATTTAAGAAATTGTGCTGATTTGTGTAGGATAAATGCATTTTCTGACAGTTTGCCTGAAGTTTATTTTCACAAGTAATATAATTTAGAAAGACCTCATACTAACATGTCTTTTAAAAGTCAAATGAAAGTTATAGCTCCCCTGTAATTTTTTTTATGCTTCATTAATAGTTGTTGTCCGGCCCTTTTTTAGTCAAAAAAGTGTGACATGAAAATAGAAAAAATGCAAAACATAATTTTGTAAATATAAATGTCATAAAATCATAAAATTACTACATAATCTATGAATATATGTTCCAATTCACCTTTTAGTAGATTATGACAGAACAGAAATCGGCCAATTTGATATGACGTCTTCGGGAAATTGCCATACCTATGCTACAGAAAGGAGTCCACCCCAAAAAAGCATGTAGCATCGGTATTTTAAGCTCACCAACAACACAGATGACATTTGAACCCACTGATTTTGGGTCCTAAATTACCGTATCACATTCATAAGAAAGTTTGAACAACAACTGTACCCATAGATGATGTTATTTTAAAATTATTTGAGGAAACGTCACTGATTTTTGACGAGGTGTCCGGTGTAGCATCGGTACATTTACAATGATTGCCCCTCTCAAGTAAAAAGATCCTTTCATATACTGAAATGAATGGCTCTCTGCAATTAAGTGTTTTACTAGAGGTTCTCATTGGGACCAGTTTTGGGGTAATTGGTTTTATTAAAGACAGCAAAAAAACTGAAAACAAGCGAGGTGTCCACCTGTAGTGCCGGTATTACCATGTAGCTTAGGGACAAGGTAATTAGTTTATAATGATGGCACCCATAATTATTTTTCAAATATTTCAATTCTACTTGAAAATATATGGGAAATAACATAATATGACAGTTTTTAGTGAGATAACTCACAATATTTGATACCATTTTTACCAAAACAATGTACCTGATGCTACATGGACACTGTGTCCATGTAGTGCCGGTAATCAAGTACATGTAGATATTGGGTATCAAATTAAAAAAATTCTATACATCACTCTTATTTTTAGTAGTAATTGTATGGGCTATTGATATAAAGAGGAAGTAAAATGTGTCTTACTTCATTTTATGTTAGTTATCTGTAAAACAATAGAATTTATACCTATGCTACAGGACATGGTGTCCATGTAGCATCAGGTAAATTTCTTGTATGTTTAGCCGTATGGACAGAAGCTTTTACTTTTTATTTAATTGTAATGTTACTAAATCAGTTAAACAGTTATCAGTGATGATAAAATTATACAAAATATGTGTGTCAGAAGCAATCCTTATTGATTACAGATATAAATACTACATAAAAAAGGCTTGAACCAAATTACCCCACAACCCTCAATTTGCAAAGCATCATATCACTTTTTGTGATGTAGAGTAGTATCAATTGTGTGCTTTTATGAATCTGACCATGAAAGTGCAATATAAATCTATATAAGAATGGTGAGTAACCTGAACTATTTAAAAATAATGCAAGGGAGAAGTGTCAGAATGGTGTCCATGTAGCATAGGTATTTTTACCATAATAACCTGAAACTAACCTGCAATCACTGATTATTTTCATACTTGAGAGGAAAAAGTTAACTATTTTTCAAAAGTATGGATATTGTCGGACCTAAAAATAATATCAGATTAACAATTGAACAATTTTGAAATTTTGACCTCATGTCACACTTTTTGGCCCAACTTCATGGACATACCCATATGTACACACACAAAATCGGAACTCAAGTTGATCAAAATACCTGTAGAACATACATGTACAAGTACATGTACCTTGCACAGAATATCCTATATTCATGCATCATTTTTACTGAGATTGAACATGAAATCAGGTGGTTTTTGTTCACATTTGCACACTTTCTGTTAGTTCAGCCCTTGTTTGGCCTTTTTATCCCATTTGTACACACTTTTTTTCAGTTATCAATCATTCTCATGCCTGAATATTGCCAGTCACAAAATGTTCATGCAGATCATGCTATGCATAAAATGACTGAGTCTCATCAAGGCATGCCTTGTTCTCATACAAATTTACAATGAACACTCAAGTACTGTAAAATCAGAAGTGTTCGCGAGTTTAAAATTTCACGGATCAGCAATACTGGCCTAATTCATGGCATGAACATTTCGCGATGTAAACTTTGTGGAGTTACATTGTGTAACTTTGCAATACACTTCTATTTTAGTAGAGATTGGAAATATTTACGGCATGACATTTTTGCAAGTAAGTGCTCCTCGCAAAATTTAAATGCATGCGAACATTTCTGGTTTTACAGTACTGTAAAAGCTGAAATCTTCGCGGAGGTTTTATTTACGCGATTTTCGCGCAAAATATGTTTCCGCAAAAAAACAATTCGCGAAATGTCTATGATATCAAAATGTGCGAAAATATCTCTACGCGAAAATATTGGGTTTTACAGTATCTTGTTTTACGAAAGTGTGCATGGAGGCAATTTTGCATGTTGCAATACTTGTGATGTATTGTGCAACAATATTCCTATACATACATATTGTCAACCACTGTCACCATAAGGTCTATTTCAATTTTGAATGAAATGTTAACACTATTAGTATTAAAGTCAATGTGGACAATTGTTAGAGTTTGTAGATATTTCCATGCAAGAATAGGGTTATTGTAACTTGTGAGATGTGGGGTTATTTAGGGCTCGAGTTATGGTTACAGTTTAGGTTGGGTTAGAAATAGGGTGAAATCGGTGATCTCTAATGTATACAACGGCCTCAATGTGGCCAAAAAAATGCCAGTTTATCCCATTGTATGTTTGGGATTTGCTGCCATCTTGAGGGTATTATTGAATACCATTTACTTGAGGTCATTCATCAACTTGACTGAATAGGGTAGATAGAGTAGAGTGGGTCGAATCATGTTAACTCTTACCCCAGTTTAGGGTTTTTATCCGGTTTCACAATTTTCGCAGAGAAAACGCTAACTAAATCGCCGGGGACCAGCCGGGAATCGATCCGGGACCCTTTGGACATCGTCCAGTCGTCCCACTCACTAAGCCAAGGCCCACAGCTCTACTCGTTCGTGCAGTATACCACGCTCATTATATAGGCTCAGTTAATTACGTCATCGAAAACTGTCGGCAGAGGCGCTTGGAGAAAGGCTTTACTAGAAGTAGTATTTTGTAGTGCTCGGGGGAGGGAAATTCCTTAGCAAATTGTCAAACACTTTCATGTCACAATGTTAATCACAAGGTTTAAACTAGCGCATCATGTGAGAGGCATACACATGCAGGTAACATGGCGTTGAACAAGTTAATGCAATTGCATGTACTTGTGATCAAATGAGTGTCTTTATGTGTACAAAATTGATGAAAGTTGAAAATTCCAAGTTGTAATGGTGTAGTAGATCCATGATAGATTAAACCCCCAGTCAGGTCATACGGAGGTCAATAATTAGTCATGACCTACACTCTGCTTCTCCCTAGGGTGATAGTACTAGTAGTAGTTTATCTCAAGGAAATCATAGATATCATGCTTGTGTTAAAAATAAATCCTGGATTTTGTCATCGTAATCAATTTTGATGGAAAATTGGAAATATTCCAAGGATTTGCAGTTTCACCATTTCCCCCTTTGCAATGTTATAAATTAATACTTTAACAAGAAATTGGAGATAGTGATGCGATCATATCTTGTCAATATGCAGCTGGTTCTAGAAATTTGTAAGCCTTTTTACAAATCTGTTAGCACCGTTCTCTTCTAACATACATGTACATGTAATTGGAAAATCTGCTCAAATACTCGAGAAAAAGGTGTACAGTCCGACCCCGGTTATCCGAACACGTCGGGACCGACGGTTGGCCAGATACGTGAACAATTTGGATGTGAACATGTACACATGAGTAAGACCTAGTATTCATTGGGAAGAGGTGATTTTAAGCGTAAGTAACTGAAATTGAGTGAGACAAAACGAAATATTCTGGTAAACACAAGTGTTTGTCTTTTTTTTAATTCAGAAAACTTGTCACCATCACGAATCAGGGGTCGGATAACCGGGTCAGGCTGTACATAAAATGAATAACTTTCATATTATATCCATGACCATTGTGGAGGGTGCAATTGGAACGTGTAAAACAAGTTGTATGGTATGTTTGAAATAAAGTATGGAAGTGAAAAAGGTGTTGTGTTGTCACCAATATCACAGAGTTCTCTCTCACATTCTAGAAAAAAGACTCGCAATAAGGTTATGGTCAAACATAGACTATACTCTATTTGGCCATCTCGAGACAGTGACGTAACTGAACAGGCGCAGCTTTTACGCACGCGTGTGTATCTTCTGCCTTTCAACGCTCGTGTTTGTACGCCAGCGCCGCGAGTATGCGCGCGCGTTATGTGATGCAATTAGTAGAATACGCGGTTACGTCACTGTCTCGAGATGGCCAAACAGAGTATACAGAGCAACAGCAATGACTCGTCAAAATAATTCTCAATTTTCAGCTACTTTGGTCCTCATGTTATTCCTAATCAAATATTAGGGCAATTAAGGCAATACGTGACTTTGAAAACGAATGTTTAGAAAAATATTATTATTATTACCGTATTATCCCTATTAAGCCTAGGCGGTTAACTAATAACTAAGTCATTTTGGGTGGGCGCTTATTTGTATACTGATTTACAAAGTTGTTGACCGTCAAGGTTGCAAAATGCAACAACCTTTACGTCCCAAATTCGATGTTTTGCAATTCAAGATGGCGGCCTCCACGAATGACAATAAACACGAAATGTGCGTATTTCGGATGGTTTCTGTTGCTGTTTGAAGGCATAGCACATGGTTTAAGTTTACTTTTGGATCACAAACAATAGGTCAAGTATGTCTGTAGTTAAAATAACCACAATTTCCTCTTTATTTTCAAGCAATTTGTAGTCCGAGATTTAGTGTGATGTGAGTAACTTTTAAGTAAGCTTATTTTTGGGTGGGCGGTTAATTAGTATATATTTTTTAAGTCATCCAAGAAAAAGGGGGTGGGTGCTTATAAGGTCCTGGGCGCTTAATAGGGATAATACGGTTTAAAAAAAATAAAATAAATAAATAAATAAATAAAAAGTTCCACGGTCATCGGGGCTATAGTACACAGTTGGTCGGACGTGGACAAACAAACATTTTTTTGTTGTTTTTTGGCCTAAGCGTGAAAGCATATTTCTATGGTGAAAGGATTTGTCATACTTCTTTATGTGCTGGTCAGATGTAATTAACTAACATTTGTAAGCTTTTTAAATTTAATTTGTTTAAATTATTATTATTAAGTTATTTTCATAGCTTCTTGAACTTCTTGTGAACATTTGTTGCATCTGTCAATATAGTGGAATGAATGCAGCAGTCTCTGCTCTTCATGTAAAAGAGAGCGTCGTATACGGTCAAAGTATCATGGACCTTTTCTCGCTATCAATAAATCAATAACAGTCATGTGCTTCTGTATGAATTAATAGGCCAATAAAAGGTGTTTGCATCATTTGTTATTTTGATGTATTTATGTATGTATCAAAATGAGGGCCTGCTTGGAAAGCAGTGCAAGTCACTGAAGCATATTACCCTCAATAATGAAAGCATTAATAAAAAAATAAATAAATACAAGTACATCTGCATAGCCCTGTAAATATATATTTTAGGGTGCTCATAGTTGTAGGGTTCGTATCTGGAACCGAAAAGCTAAAGACATGTACTATTTAAAATTAAAGATAATGTCAAGTTGAAGATATTTACTACATACTGTAAAATTGGTAATCTTCGTGCAATTAATTTTTAGAGCTGTGCCAATTTTGAGCTGTTTTTGGGTGTTTTTAAATTCGTGACTTGTAGCTTCATTATATAGACCTATGTACGCAAAAGAAATATCTCCACGTGTTGTTATTTTCGCGGTAGCTGGGTCGAGTGCGAAAAGCAAATTGGGAGGCTCACTTTGTGGGCCTATGCATGCTTTCTACGCAAGTCCCAATTGAAAATGTGTAACTGCATAAAATAACATCTTCAAAATGTAACATACATTTACAATGAAGACATGTTCCTACTTGGCTGAATTCAAAATCTGATTTGATTAAAATTTAGGTCAACTGACAGTTGCCTCTTTCTCGGTTATAGGTTATTACAAGATTCTCCAACCTACTTATCTAATATTTCTAGTCACAACAAATACTATGCATCAATAAAACTATTAGTGTACTTGACTTCAACTCTATGAATTGAAGTTATGGCCTTGACATTGTGAGTGACCTAAAAAAACTGAACTGTGTTTTTGTGTGTGTAGATTCATTCAGGATTGTGTTACTATTCACTGCGTAGCCTTACAAGTAGTATAGTATGTAAACTGAAATAAATCTATGGAGTGTCATCAATATTTACATCATTGTCTAAATGTTTTCCAGTAAGTTCTGCTATGATATAAAAATAAATTTAACAAGAATAACAATTTATTAATAACGGTGCCGAGGCAATTTAATTCACAGGACTGCAGGTCTGTACAACATGGGTCTTAATTACTTTGGCAATGTTGTGTTTGTGCCCTTGTAAAGGAATAAACAAATTGTGTATTTTGAGTTATTGCCCCAAAATAAAATGGCAACAAGGCTGGACAAAGTACTTTCGAATCTACATGTAGGGATGATTTTGAGATGATTTGTTTTTATTTCATGGTTATCTTTCATTTTCCATTTCAGATGAAGCTCCGCTACCCAAGGCAACAGTAATAAAAGCAGCTACCAACAAAAACAGTGTGGTAAGTTAGACAACAATATTATTGTACTGTAATCTACTACTTCCAGGGAATCTACTACTTCCAGAGTTAAAATTTCAACCAGAATTGCTTCTTTCAGAAATATTCTTCTGAACACTATTTTCAATTTTTGGAGTAATTATGTTATACCCTTCACAGGGGTATTCACAGTGCATGATTTTTAAGAACGACGCATACTACTAATGTAGGTTGTGGAGGGTATTACAGAATTATGCCCAATTTTTTATCAAACAACTTTTTTTCCTTCATACAAAACGATACACTTGCATTAAAGCCCCAGGCAACTACTAAATGGTGGACAAACTGACTGTGAATCTTATACTAGATATAATTTACAAAATACAGAATCTATGGTGGTAAATAAATAAAAAGGGGGCATCGTCAAAATTACATTTTTACGTTTCTTATTGTTTATCTTTCTTATATCAACTGATTTATACGAACAATATTTGTGGTCTGCTGTACCGCATGCTTCATGGATTTATCACGTGGCACAATCCGGCGAGCTATCAAATGGTCTCGAAAAAATGTACCTTTTTGAGCTTCCCCCGCGCAATTGTTACTTCCACGCTGGCGGCGCGCGTGAAGAGTTATCTTTCCCCAAAATGTTTATCCGTTTGTCTCCCCTGATAGTTTAATTGTCGAAATCATGCTTAGGGAGTTGTATTGGGGTTGATGGGAAAAATTACAAAAATATTTTATAGTAAGGCAGCGAAAAAATAACCCTGTTCTTACAGGCCTGACTGACTGACCATTTGTTTTAATTTCAAAAACTTTTTTTTCAATTTTCAGATAATTTTGTTAAAAACTTTGTGTTGAACTTTATTTTTAGGGAGAAAAATAAAATAACACGAAAATGTCATGTTCTAGTTCCATCCCTATGTATGTGAGCCAAGGATTCAGCTTACTATTTTAAGTGTGTCTGCATATGATAGCTTCCTGAGTGTGCCAGGACTAGGAGATAGAAGTATGTGCCATCAGCATCTAGTAGAATAGTAATTTTTTAGCCTGCCATTAATAGGATTAATATTAGCTGCTGTTTTCAGCGCCCACGTTCAAATACCAGCCATATGGAAGTAGTATCATACAAGAGATATTGCTTGATTTATATTGTGAAATGAGCAAGGTTCACTCAGTCGGTCATATGGAACAAGTGCAAAATTGGAAATTTACTGTGAGGCTAGAAAAGCTTTTAAAGCTTATTTTTTTGTATCCAATAGAAAATTGCATTTTAATAGTATCCTCTATCACACCTTTCGTCTGAATCATAAAACACACTCAGTAAGTGGTGTGAAAATAATTTCTTTTGCAAGACAATTTTGAACCTGGTTATATTGGTGATATTTTTGGCTGCCCAGCAGAGCCGTACAATTGGGTGATGTGCAAACCAAATGGAGTGCATCCAGTGGCCGGGCCCCAATTTCCAGAAGTTGCTTTATCTGTGTCTATTTTATGCTATTTTCTATTGTTACGTTTATTCTATAGGCTAGTGACTTCAATGATCTGACAAGTTGGCCCACTCTAGAACAAGTGAAAAAGGAGGTAAGTCATACACAAACCATTAGACCTAATCCATTGCTTAAGGCATTGATGTCACCGATTACAGATCATTTGTGGTGGTTGTGCCACCAGAAAATGTCAAGTGCCACTTTTAGAATATTTAGTCCTATACCAAATTTTCCAAAAAGGCTGTACCATTACAAATACAAGATGACTAAATTGTTAACTGAAGTTTTATAAATATTGGGTCAGCTTTTCCTTTTGGTGTTTTAAATTTCAACAATTCATTTTCAAAACTGTATTTCAGACATAGGGTGTAGAAAAGTTTGTTGCTTTTCCTTTTGGTGTTTTAAATTTCAACAATTCATTTTCAAAACTGTATTTCAGACATAGGGTGTAGAAAAGTTTGTTGCAGCAACATCATATCTCATAGTAGCTGATGGGATAACAATTTTAAAGTCTTGAGAAAAGAAGCCAAGTTGACAATTCAAATATTTCCAATATTTTAAATTAAATTATTACACACATTCACCAAGGTGATCGATGTAACATTCTTTGTGAAGTTGGTACATCTTCACCCCCAGTTTTAAATAACGCTTAAACTCGAACCCATGAGTTCGATGGACAACAAGCACATCTTTTCAAATCAATATCTGGGAATGAGAGCAACATTTTATTTAAGAACATTTTGGGAATTTGTTTCAGGACAGTGCTAAAGACTATACAGGCTTTTGTGTTGCACGATCTTAATCCGAGACGAGCATAGTTTCAATGGAAAGTACTCACTTCGCAATCCATGCCTTCATGATCTATGGCTAAAGACTAGATCCAACCAACCACAAAAACTGCTATCTCTATGATTATGTAACACCAACTTATTTGATCCCTAAGCTCAAATCAGACTAGATTACTGTAAAATTTGTATTTTTCGCGCTCAAACCAGCTACCGCAAAAATAATAACCCACAAATATATTTCTTTTGCATAGGTCCATGTGAGGAAACTACAAATCATGAATTAAGAAACATACAAAAAAAAACGTTGAAATTGGCAAAGAGCGAAAAATTAATCGTGCAAAAATTACCGCTTATAAAACCAGTACCAGCCCTCAAATTAAGAAATGGAAAGGCAATTTAAAAGGGGCACCAAGGCAATTATGTACTTTACAATGGAGTAAAAACAGCCAGAAATTGAGGGTATAGAGGCAACAAGGTGGGGCACCGACAGCATTTGCCTTCGGTTAATTTGAAGGCTGTACAGTACTACGCATTGAACTACATAATAAGCACACATGATTCAGTCAAGCAGGCGGGCAGTCAGCCTGTTGAAATAATTTAAACCAGGATATGACATAACAAACTAAGAGTGTCTTAATATTAGGCAAGTTCAAAATTGGAAACATTTTGACTTGAGACTGAATTAGTTTTTGAATGCCTATGTATGGCACACACATAACAACGTCACCCATTCCTTAATTAAAAGCGCTCCAATCTTGGATGTTTTGCTGCTTAAAGGGGAGCTACCACTCTGAGTTACTAGCCACATCCAGTTCTCTTGGGCATTTGACAAGGTTACAATTTCTCCATGTCAACTCTGTACAGTCTGTTACCAAGTGAACAGGTGTATGACCAGTTCGTCAGTGGCGAACTACTAAAGTGGTAGGCCAGCTTTAACTCTAATCTTAGGATATTATTTAATTCAGAGATGAAGGTAGTCCAGTAAATGTATAAATCAGTATGTTGTTTTGTTCTCTTTTTTATAAGCACATTGTGTGTGTTAGTGTTGCTATTGATGTTCCTAATGCCTGTAACTTGTAAGCGAATATTGTCATTCCACGGAAATGCAAAATTGCTTGAGAACATTTTGTTGCCATTTACCAGTAAATGAATGGAGGTTTTTTTTTCTATTGAGCTGGATTTTGTCCTGTTTTTATCTGATAAATGATGCCAATAGCAATCACATGCTATTATAAGATGGCATACAATGGCATACATTTGAGACCCACCCAAGCCATCCTGTATCCTGACACTTTAATAACAAATCATCCAGATGTTTATACTGCTTTTGAATTGAATCTGCAGAATTTGATTCATGGGTGCCATCAGTGCCCATCACTCACAACTTTCCAATCTTTATTTCCGTAAAACAACGACACATCAAGAAACATCAAAAAGAAAAAATCTTATGGAGAAGTAGGGTGGAAAGCTTCATAATTTCCTTGTGTTTTTTGTTCCATCAGGAACCACACTCACCGAGAGTAAGAAAAGAACCAGGCACCTCTTCACCCCCTTCTGCACGCCCACCACCCGTGGCTGAATTATCACCTCCGGTCGCTGCTACTGCTACTGCTGCTGCTGCTGCCGCCCCAGTTGTTGATGCTGCGTCCCCTCCACCACCCCCGCCTGTTGAGGCATCGCCACCTCCGGCAGTGGTAGTCCCAGAGAAGGTCAAACCAGCAACGGTTAAAGCTGAGAAAAAACCCAAGGAGGAGAAAAAGGAGGTGACAAAGCCAGCTGTGGAGAAATCAGGTGTTGGGGCGGCTGAGGCAAAGGCAAATAAAAAGAAAGGTGAGAAATATTCTAAGTTTTAAGTTGTATAAGGGTTTAAAATGAGCAACCTTTGAAATTCAGTTTTCTAATGGCACTGTTCAATTGGCACTGAATTTCAAAGCCAATGAACATTGACACCAAAGACATTGGTAAGTTAATGGTTTGAAAATAAAATATATATTTGGCACATAATGTGAATACAAATGTGGTGTTCTTTAAGCATGGCACATATAACTATAGTAGGGCTGTCATCGACATGGACGATATCGACATTGTATCGATATCACTATAAATTCTGACATGTTGATATATCCAAATTGGTATGTCGATAGCTTTAATGTAAAGGCTGTGTAAATTCTAAAGGTCTAGCTGAGTTTGCCAACAACCCCTGTTAATATTTAAAAGCAACTAAATTTGCAGTTAAAACAAGCTTGTTCATTTTATCTGAGCATTGCAGGATTTAACGATCTTGAATGACTCGCTATGCGATCATAACTTTCGTAAGTTACCATCTTGTTTTTGAGATTCTTCCCACAATTATTTGTTGCTTCTACTTAGTCTAAATCCTCAGTCGTTTAACAATATATGGGCGATTCCACGGTAACACGCGTTACATTTTAGGGCGCCATTCTTTATTCTCCCCTCTATAACTGTAAAAGTAGTCTGAATGAAGTTTACATCTTTTGTATTGTAATACCCAAGACTTAAGGCTAAATCCTCATGCTAACACCAATATGAAATATCAGCTCATGTTAATGTAAGACCGCTCTGAATATCGGTAACACGCGTTACGAAAAAAGACACACTAAAAAAAATCCCAACTTTGTTTTGCTTGTGTATTTAAACTAACCTACCTGCAATCAATTGGTCACTACTGTGAGCAAGTACCTACCCAAGGTTTATAATACTAGAATAATAACAAGAATTTAAGTTCTCACTTTTTTGTAAATTGCAAAATAGCCGGTAACACGCGTTACATTTTGTCCATCCATAATTTACTAGCTTTGTATTATTTATTTAATTTCTAAATTAAAATTAAGTTTGACTTTGACAATGGAACTAACATATAAACCATAAATAGTGATAACTAACTCTAAAAAAATTAAGGTTTTAGCACGTTTTACTGAATATGAGTTCGGTAACACGCGTTACGACATTTTGATGGCTTATAGTAGGCATAGCACACATAACATTCAAATGATTGAGACATGTACAAAATTGGATTCAAATGAAAGATTGCAATGAAAGATTTATTTTCCAAAAATAATTATGACAATCGGTCAATGCATTCTTGTGGTATGGTGTTTTGAGATACTCGGAAAATGGCCGAAAACCTGCCAAAAACAGTAACAATGCCCACAAATATAATTTATCAGGATTTAGAGAGCTCAATTTGTTAATAATGTAACATTCAAAACACCATTTACACATATTTCTTTAACAATTGAATATCTATATACCATGTTAAATTAAAAAATATGGTAAAATTATATTGCATTAAGCTAAAATAAGCTAGTGAAATTGGTCATTTTGACCAGTTTTACTGACCGCAATCAAAAAAGTCCAGCTAATTAATATGCGTAAATGGTATAAATCCAGATGTGAATGGTGTATTGCAATCAAACTTGGTATACTGGCTAACTGTACGATACCCAATCTTTTAAACTATAATTTAGTTTCATAAGCTCATTAAATATGCAAATTAGCTAATTATCTATTCAAGTCATTAATATGCAAATGAGCAATGTCCGACAATTTTTTTCCCATCATAAGAGTGATCGGTAATAGATATATAACATGTATACCCAATTTGATTGACAAATATTGATGGATTTAGAAATTAAACAAGCTTTTCCATTTCTTAAATACCCATATTTTAATTATCAGTCTTTTCCTCACAGTAGGCACTCAAAGGATGCAAAATCTGAGCATATCACTAAATGGATTGAAGTGTTTAGTACAATATCTCAGGTTAGGTTTATTTAAATTGGCCCAATATATTCAAGTTCAGAGCAAATTTCGAAAATTGGTCAAAACAGTCATAACTAAAAAACCGGATGATAAGTATTTATACCTGGATCAAGGTTATATAGTCCAAGGTCATGACTACCCATATATGGCAAGTTCACTGCCCTTCATGGAGTGCCTACTGTGAGGATAATTAATTTTATATAGGGGTGTTTTTCAAAGTGGAGCTGCATACATTTAACGAAAAGATTGTTTTGAATAAGGGCTTACAGACCACTCCTACATGTTACTCATTTTGCATGATTAATTAATCCAAATATTTCATGGCTGTCTTCATGACTTGGATTAGTGCATCCATGCACGCCAATTGAGGCAACAATACAAACAACATTCCACATTGTGAATAGCCATTCATTCAATAATGCAAAATGAGTAACAGGTAGAAGTGGATGTAGGCTTTTATGCAACACAGCTCTTCATATGTTGTTGTTCACTGGTGTAATGCTCCCAGTGGCAGACTCTGTGTGTGTGCATTGTGCTATGCCTACTTATAGTGGAGTGGTGGTTATGAATTTATCAAATTGTTTACTATTTTTAAATAGGGCCTAACTAGTAGGATAAAAATTATAAGTGGCATCAATTAAAATCAAATCAATTAGGAAATATTTTCAAAAAAGTGTTGCTTCAGTAACACGTGTTACCGTTTTGGAAGTAAGAAAAGTTTAAAAAAATCATAGTTAACAACGGTCAATGGTTGCAATATTTTTTTCCTGAACGTTTGCATAGGCTTTGCACAATATGAATGTAAAATTAAATCTTTTGGAGCATTTTTTAGTTTTTTTGCTCCGTCACATTTTCATGGAATCGCCCACATATATAATATAATAGGATATATAGAGGCCGTTGGTGGGGCTGTTTCTACCACAGGAATCCACACGTTTGGCGATCGAACATGATACTTTAGTATTTGGATCATAAAATGTCGAAATCATATCGATATATCGAGATTGTAAAAAGCAACATGTCGACATGAAAAAGAGATCTTGACGACAGCCCAACTCAATGCAGTGACGTCAGAGTGTGTTCCAATGATGGCACCTCATTATCGTGCTTGTGATAATAATGAGCTGGTGTAAGTACCGACACAGTGGTATCCTGGCACTTGCTCATTAATGCTCTTTGGAATATTAGAATATGGTCTGACGTAACTGCACAGAGTTCATGACAATTGACAACGTATATTAGATCTACTGTAAAGTTGCCATACTATCATCAAGAAATCAATTTTCATGTCCTTTTTTTATTCTATGATACCAAACCGAAGATGGAATATGATCCCATTATTTTCCTCCCTTTAATATATTTTGCCAGAGAAGATTCAAGCTGTAGCAAACCCATAGAAATGTAGTAGTCTGTGAAACCAGAGATTGTCACCATCACCGTAGTCAATTGCATCCAAAATAGTGTGCTATCAGCATGCCATAGTTTTGCAAAAACATGTTATTGCTGAAATTGAATGATACCGAATATTGTGAAATGACACCCTCTCGATCTACATGTATCAAATGCATTTGCACACGTTGCAATATGGGCAAAAAAGGTGTGTGTTACACAATATTTTTCAGTTGCGATATTTTGAACACCCTTCAATCTCAATAAATGTATGGTTTTCCCGAGGGCACACTATTTTACATGTTCCAGGGGTGTGAGAGTTCCTCTTTTTAGCTGATTTCCTCTTTTTTAATTTTTCTTATGCCAAAATGTCAGCCTTTTCTTTTCTTTTCAGCCCATATTTGGAATTTTTACCCAAATTTATGCAGTTTTTCCTCGTTTTTGTCTATTTTCCTCTTCTTTTTTTTTTATTGTGGCCACTCACTCCCCTGTGTTACAAAAGAATGTCACTGTTTGACAGGATTATATAACTCTGGAATCGCTTCTTTATTTCTATCAGCAGAACACATCACACATAAATTTCTAATAATAGTACATTCACCACAGCAATTTATCTCTTCCAGCGTTAACCCTTCCTTAATCCGTAAGGTCAGGTCCCATCTTATACTGAACATGATGTAGCATGTTGAATGTTACATGCTGTAGTACTATGGGAATCCGTAAGGTCAGGTCCCATCTTATGCTGAACATGATGTAGCATGTTGAATGTTACATGCTGTAGTATTATGATCCGTAAGGTCAGGTCCCATCTTATACTGAACATGATGTAGCATGTTGAATGTTACATGCTGTAGTATTATGATCCGTAAGGTCAGGTCCCATCTTATACTGAACATGATGTAGCATGTTGAATGTTACATGCTGTAGTACTATGGGAATCCGTAAGGTCAGGTCCCATCTTATACTGAACATGATGTAGCATGTTGAATGTTACATGCTGTAGTAGGTCAGGTCCCATCTTATACTGAACATGATGTAGCATGTTGAATGTTACATGCTGTAGTAGGTCAGGTCCCATCTTATACTGAACATGATGTAGCATGTTGAATGTTACATGCTGTAGTAGGTCAGGTCCCATCTTATACTGAACATGATGTAGCATGTTGAATGTTACATGCTGTAGTAGGTCAGGTCCCATCTTATACTGAACATGATGTAGCATGTTGAATGTTACATGCTGTAGTATTATGATCCGTAAGGTCAGGTCCCATCTTATACTGAACATGATGTAGCATGTTGAATGTTACATGCTGTAGTACTATGGGAATCCGTAAGGTCAGGTCCCATCTTATACTGAACATGATATAGCATGTTGAATGTTACATGCTGTAGTACTATGGGGATCCGTAAGGTCAGGTCCCATCTTATACTGAACATGATGTAGCATGTTGAATGTTACATGCTGTAGTAGGTCAGGTCCCATCTTATACTGAACATGATGTAGCATGTTGAATGTTACATGCTGTAGTATTATGATCCGTAAGGTCAGGTCCCATCTTATACTGAACATGATGTAGCATGTTGAATGTTACATGCTGTAGTACTATGGGAATCCGTAAGGTCAGGTCCCATCTTATACTGAACATGATATAGCATGTTGAATGTTACATGCTGTAGTACTATGGGAATCCGTAAGGTCAGGTCCCATCTTATACTGAACATGATGTAGCATGTTGAATGTTACATGCTGTAGTAGGTCAGGTCCCATCTTATACTGAACATGATGTAGCATGTTGAATGTTACATGCTGTAGTATTATGATCCGTAAGGTCAGGTCCCATCTTATACTGAACATGATGTAGCATGTTGAATGTTACATGCTGTAGTACTATGGGAATCCGTAAGGTCAGGTCCCATCTTTATACTGAACATGATGTAGCATGTTGAATGTTACATGCTGTAGTACTATGGGAATCCGTAAGGTCAGGTCCCATCTTATACTGAACATGATGTAGCATGTTGAATGTTACATGCTGTAGTATTATGATCCGTAAGGTCAGGTCCCATCTTATACTGAACATGATGTAGCATGTTGAATGTTACATGCTGTAGTACTATGGGAAGTGTACAGGTGTGTGTAGGATAGTTTGATAATATCCTAGATTATCAGATGACTATGTGATAAGACTTGACGTAAGAGGCATCTGTAGTGAAACCGGCCTGTGTAATTATATTAGGAATCCAATTCGTATTGGCTTTGATTTAAAGGTACACAAAACCTGGCAACATTTTCATGGTTTTCCTTTCATGTAAGGTGACATGTAACTAGTCTAGTATGAAAACTTCATTCAGGGATTATAAATATTCTGTATAATTCCTCAATGAAGTCTTTATCCTAGACTAACTCTGCCTCCTTAACATTAATGTGACACCATTTTCACCCCCATTTAGTTAACCTTAAAATTCTTGGCACACTATACACCAGATGTTCATCCATAGGGCTATTTTCTCATTACAAAACACAAAACAAACCCTAGACATCACTGAAATAAATAATTAATTAATGAGTTGGTAAAACCTCAAAAATATTATTAACATTTTGACGAATACTGTAAAACACTATAATTTCGCAAATACTTTATTTTGCGAATTTAAAATTACTGCTATTTTAGCGAATCTGGACATTTCACTGTTATTTGCAATGCAAAATTGTCAGTTTTGTGTGTATTTAATGGCGAAATAAAGTGGTTTTACAGCATAACATTGAGTTACTTTTATTGAAATATTCACACTGAAAAAATTCATTACATAATACATGCATCGCTGGTGTAGATGTAAGTGAAATTACCACAAATTTTTATGAAGGGAAATTATAATGATGAGGTGTTTTTTTTATGAAAGCATTGCCATAAGGTTATGCATTGGATGGATAGTATTTAATTAAAATTCACAAAAACAGATTGGAAATCATTTTGAATGAATGGTTTGTGCTAAATGGAGCGCACCGAATTGCATGTACAGTGGCATGAAAATGACAACTTATAAGGAAAATATTGATGAAGAAGAATAAACCCTCACATTTGTATCTAATTGGATGAATGGAAATGAAGGAAAACTGATTATGGCCTTGCATCCATTAAGTAATCAGATAATAATTGGATCCATCAGCACTTTGGGTTTGATGCATATAAAGTATAGACTATATTTAAACACATTGATTTGATTAGGCCATATTAGATAATTCTTTATTTATAGGAGCATTTAGATTTTCAAAACCAAATTAAAATGTTTTTTTTCCTCCCTTCATCAATTTAATTCAATATGATTTATATATGTAAAATTTGAAATATGTATGAAGGGAACATTTTAAATGTAAAATCAAAAACCTATTGCAAATACGAGGGGGTATCAAAAAGTTCTTGACATCACCCAGAAGTGAAGGAGCTATATCGATGAAATTGTGTCTGTGTAATCACTGGTCCTTAAAAACATTATGGTGCACAAATGGTCTCATAAGTATGTTTACTTTTTATACAGGTGGCGCTAGATGCCAAGGCCATGTAAATCAATGACGTCTCCCAAAGGTGCTGTGTACATGGTAAACGATATTGGTCCAAAAACGGATCCTTGTGGGTAGGCTTCCAGAGGAGTATGAGGTTTAGAAATGTTGTCATTTACAGAGATAAATTGAGACCTACGAGTGACAAATGACAACATTTAAAAAAAAATCTGAGCCTAATATTCTTCTGGAAGGCGTCCTACAAGAATCAGTTATTGGACCATTATAATTTACCATGTACACATCACCGTTGGAAGACGTCATTGATTTACATGGCCTTGGCATCTAGCGCCACCTGTATAAAAAGTAAACATACTTATGAGACCATTTTTGCACCATAATGTTTTTAAGGACCAGCGATTACACTGACAAAATTTCATCGATATAGCTCCTTCACTTCTGGGTGATGTCAAGAACTTTTTGATACCCCCTCGTACAGCATGAAGCAGTTAACCAACCAACCCATGGTGTTTACAATAGAAAATAATATAACAATAAATGTTACGAGGCCTTGCCTTTTTACAAATAGAGGTAATCTGCTCCTTTTTCTATCGTTTAAAGGAGTGAAAAGGGATTGGTGATTAACACCCACTGATCAGAGCCATGAAATGTGCAGTGATGCAAATCATGTCTGTATTGTGACCAAGGAAAGCTTGGATTGGATTAAATGAGAGCTTTTTTCCGGAGCTTTCCTCTATTTGTATAAAAAGGCAAGGCCCCTAACAAACACCTGGGCATTGTACCAACAGAAAATGACATTTACCGGCGGGGGACTTGAACCCTGGTCTCCTGAACTCTTTATATACATGCACCATTTTAATGCCTTAATTACAGAAACATTTTGAAATACAGAATCTTGTAGAACAGCGATGTTGAAAAAAATAACAAAGGCTTCCCTTTAGGGTTGAGCACTCTTCCTTCCATTGGATGGTTTTACCACATTTTGATTATATATTTATGCTATGATTTTTTGTATGGACAGAAATGGATATAATTTGAAATCTCATTTTTCTAGTGAGATAATGCCCATAGTTTTATTGATGCACAAAACACGTAGGAGCTTTGAAATTTACAATACACAAACAAATTGTATAAACACCACCCACTCATGTCCAGCACTGGTGTCAGTTATCTTTGGGCAAAATGCTGCAAAAAGACATCAATTACATATTAGTTGTTAGCAGGTATTGTATGGAGGCTCTGTGTCAATCAATACAAAGGTTTCATTATTATTGAAAGTGTTTGGTAATTGGTTGTGCATGGTAATCAGTTTTAACATGGACAGCAACTAGCACTGCTCCTACTGCTGCATTGAATTTGCCATGAACATCGAATACAGCTCAGCTATAAGTGATCAACACACTAACCATTAAATCTCTCTCAGTTTCTAAGGAAAATGTCCATAAAAGTCTTTCTTTGAATTAAAAAAACACCAGGACAATCACAAATGAAATCAAATTAAATACATTTGATAGAAATGACGTACACTAGCATATCAGGGATTTAGCACAATTGCAGATCAAATCCCATTGATTTGTCAGTATGTTTTAAGATGCTAGAATTACGAGGATCTTATTACAGATTTATTGGACTGCTTTATTATGCCTGTGGAGTGTGTAGCACTAGGGTATATAACAAAACAAAAAAAAGGTTGGTGGATGTTTATTTGTAGGGACAGGGAAAATGCGCATGCACCAAAAAACCCCACTTTTTCATCCCACAGCAATTTGTTTTTAAAGTTGTCTGAATTTTAAAAAATGATGTCTATTTATCAATAGATGCATTACTGTGGAAGTGTTTGTTCGAGACTTTGTTCAGTTTGAATTTAGTTTTTTACAAAAAATTATGGTTTTGACAATTGAATAAGAAATATGTAAACATCGAAAAGCGCAACATAGCCGCGCATTTGGATTTATTTTTAACGCATGGCATATTTGTGTGCAACAAAAATAGCACCTTTATCTTCAAAAAGCTCTTTTTCCAAAATCAGACAGCACATTTAGTGCTTTTAAAAGCGCAAATATGAAGTAATTTTTCACCAACGTTGCATAATTCCATAGTATGTGGATATCTTAGTGTCTCCTCGTCTATGTGCCATATTAGCTTGCATGATAATTAATTCAGACTTCATTAGACATCAGACAGCCAATATCATGGTCTGGTGACAACTTGGCAAATGTCATGGCTTTACACCGGTAATAATCTTTACGAAGGAAGTAAACCTTGGCCCCTATAGATTAAGCAAACGATCTGTGATAAATAGATAAATGTACTCCACTTGTGATAAGTCTGCGTGGTACCAAAGATAGACGAGACAAGGAGATGAACATAGTACAATGTGTGAAATCTAGCAAGTGTGTTATTACAGTAATGTTGTTTTCAAATTAAATATGGAGGGGTGTCAACTTTCCTCTGGGCTTGGGGAACTCACAAATGCAAAATTGCAGGTCTTGAGAATTGTATCCACATTTGAGGCTATAGAACTAAGAAGATCACATTTGTGATTTTTGACAACAAAGGGGGGGGGGGGGGGGGGGGGGGGGGGGGGGGGGGGGTAGAATTGCAACTTTACGACTTCCGTATTTGGAAAATCAAATGGTGGCGATACTAGTTTAAAACTGGCTACAAACTTAAAATAATGTGAGCATTTGTCACGTGAATAAAAGGTGGTGTATACTCAAAAAACAAAGTATGGGTCGGTAAGAACCTCTCTATCTAGTCATAGTTAGAAAAATACACAATTTACATCCTAGAACACACACGCACACAGACACCCCGCCCCCCCCCCCCCCCCCCCCCCCCAAAAAAAAATGATGGACCAACTCCTTTAAGCCTTTTACACCAACCAAGCGATATTTCACAAAATGTGATGTGATATAGGGAACATTAACCAATATTGTAAAGCGATATTATAATCCTGTCCATAAAAGCATGTTCTGTGCATGTGCATATATAATATACATGGATTCATTGGGATATTTCCGGAGATCAGAGACTATAGACTAGTTCTCCTTTATAGTGCAACAAATTGATATGTAAGCTTATTCTGTTTGTACAAAGATGGTATCTCATTTATAAATGCATAACTAAACTCTGTGCCAAATCCAATAAAATCTATCAAAAGTGCTCCCTGACTTATCTTAACATAAAATTGTTGTGATTATAATTATATTGTCTGTCTGTCTGGTACGCCTCCGTCATGTCTGACAGTTCGCGACTTTCAAGATGGCTCTCCACTGTTGTCGGTCAGCAGCTAGTTTGTATACCCCTGCTAGAGGTTGTCCAGTAAGATTTTTGATTCTGTCCATCCACCTTGCTCTAGGTCGCCCGCGTCTTCTTGAGCCTTCAATTTTCCCCTGCATAAGGACCTTTTCAAGGCAGTTGTCCTGACGTCTGGCTATGTGACCGAAGTAGCTGAGAGTCTGGCGATTGACTGAGTCAAGTAGTCTCTTCTTCACACCAATATCATGTAGTACGCTAATATTTGTACGTTTAGCAACCCAGGGGATTTTGAGCATTTTCCGCCAGCACCAGAGTTCAAATGCATTTATCCTATCACGGTCTGCCTTGGTGAGTGACCATGTTTCACAGGAATAGGTGGCTATGGGGAAAACAAGTGCTCGAACAAGGCGCACTTTTGTTGCTTTGGTGACTCCTCTATCTGCCCAAATTGTGGAGAGATTTGCCATGGCAGATCTTGCCATTGTCAGACGTCTTCTAATTTCTTGCTTACAGCTGCCATCCGTGGTGATAAGCGCTCCAAGAAAGTTGAACTGTGTTATTTGCTCAACTTCCTTCCCATCTACCATCAAAGGGTCCGTTGGCTGGACTCCACCAATGATCATGATTTTGGTTTTAGCAACATTAAGACGTAGACCCATAGCCTCACTCTCGAGTTTCACTTTTTCAAGAACACACTGGAGATCCTCAAGGGTAGTGGTGAGAAGGGTAGTATCATCTGCATACCGCCATTTGCTTAGCTGCCATCCTCCAATTGACAGTCCACCATTCCAGTCGTTAAGGGCATTTCTCATGATGTATTCGGCATACATGTTGAAAAGTGTAGGCGAGAGAATGCAACCTTGACGCACCCCCTGTCCAAGCGAGAACCATTCACTGTTTCCTTTCTCTGTATGTACACAGGCAAGTTGGCCATCATATAGGTTCTTGATTATATGCACAAGATGGGATGGAACTCCAAGTGCCAGCAGGGCTTTCCACAAAGCACCGTATCTTACACAGTCAAACGCCTTAGCATAATCAATGAAGCAAAGAAATGCGGTCCTTTGAAATTCATTACATTTCCCTTCATTATTCATTATATTGACCTACGTTAAATTTGTATTATTGAATAAAATCTACTTGCAGAGAAAAAACAGAAGTGGATACCCTTGACCCTTGACCCTGAGCCACGCAAGAGCAAAGATGGACGGAGAGGGGGAAGTAGAGCAGATCGGGGCAACTGGCGTGACGATGCCCGAGATATCCGGATGGATCGCGAAAGGAGAGATGCCAGGGAGAGAGAAAGTAAAGAGAGACGTGAACATAGAGAACAACATTCTGATGCCAAGGCTAGTCCAAGACAAACAAAAGGTAAAGGCTTAGTACATAAGGCCTGTAGTCCATTCATTATTCAAAATGCAGGTTAATGTCGCTTTGTATTGGTATTTGGAGAATATGTCACTTGACAACCAGCTTTCAAATATTCAAAGCAGGCGCTTGGTGCAAATTTGCGCTCGAAAATTTACCAATTTGGCCTGTAAATCTTTAAAAAACCAGACCACATCAAGTGTTTACCATCAACTTGCGCCAGTCTCTCATTACTGCTTTGTATCTACACGTTTTTTGTTTTGTTAGTTAAGTATCGACTGTCCCCAAGTTTGGAAAATTGTCCCTATAGATATTATTGCCTCTGGTTATTGTAAAATTCCAGTGAAACAGGCAATTTTCAAAAATAGTTGCCTCTTGTTCCCGTCCGCAGGGGTGTGAGAGTTCCTCTTTTCAGCTGATTTCCTCTTTTTTAAAATTTTTCTTATGCCAAAATGTCAGCCTTTTCTATTCTTTTCAGCCCATATTTGGCATTTTTACCCAATTTTACTCTGTTTTTCCTCGTTTTTGTCTGTTTTCCTTTTTTTTTATTTGTGGCCTCTCACACCCCTGCGTCCGTTTACCTCAAGGCTTTCTTGGTAATTGAACATACCTTTTCAGTGGATACACTACACGACATTTGCTGCAATTGGACAAGAAAAGTACAAAATGGAGTTTGCAAATTATTAAAACATTAACATGTACCGTACTGGTCCGAGTATAGTCCCACTGGTTTTCAACTTGAAAAAATATCGGAATTAGGGGGTGGGATTATGATCGGACATAATGTGTGTCCGGCGAGAAAAAAAAAATCGAAAATAAGCTTACTTACTAAAATTTCCCCATATCACAATTTGCAAGCTGGAACCAAAGTTTGAGATTTTCATGATGATGAAAAGTATTTTGGAGACTTACTTAACATGAATTTATAACTGAAATATAAAAAAATTAAAGTTTAATGGGTTTTTTTCTGGAAATTGAAACGCAATTTCGATCTTTTTAATGGCACATCTTAACCAATGGAATCAGCCATCTTGGAAATTTTCCGGTTTTAAAACAGGAGCCTAGGGGTGCTTTACCATGTTTACCAAAAATCAAAATGGAAGGCAACACTTTCCCACGCTATTTGCCGATAGAATCGAAGCAATCAGATTTTATAACAGTTCTAGAATGAATGCAGAGGTGTATCTGACTATCCCACAAGTTAGGTTAATAGTTGCATCAACTAAATCAGCATTGAAATATGATACTGGTACTTTAAATTTAGATTAAAATATGTGTTGAAAAAGTCATGAATTCGCCATAGTCTTTTTTTTTAGGGTGTTGAATTCGGCATCCTGGAACTTGTAAGCTCGAAATTTAACATGGGATTTTAAATGGATTTTCCTTGAATTCCTGTATTTTCTTAAAAGTTAGGGGGTGGGATTATAATCGGGCATGGGACTATACTCGGACCAGTACGGTACATGACGTTCTTCTGTATCATGACTACAGTCAAAAAGTTTCGTTTAATGCATGTCTATGGTAATATAAAGGGCAATGCTCATTATTTTAGATATGTTGGAAAGTTCAACAAAGTAGTCATCTTCCTATATATGATTCATGTTGTTCAGTCAGTATCAAATTATTTAAAAAAAATCTGAATAAGATGACAAATGATCAATCATAAGCTAGTTGTGTAATTTTGCTCCCCTGACTCTGTTGTACATAACCATGCATCACTCAGTTTAGAACACTCAGTGTAGTACATACATAACCATGCATTACTACTTTTTAAATTGTCCAAACTCTGTATCAAATCTTTTTACAGTATCAACCCCAACTCAGCGTAAACCGCTACCACTGCAAGAAAGAAGCCATAGTCCAAGCCTAAGCACAGACGGATCAAATCGCCAAAGTTGGCAACAGCGTAGCGGAGGAGGCTATCGAGGAAGGGGACGAGGAAGAGGTAGAGGTCGTGGAGGAAGCAGCAGAGGTCGCGGAGGTTATCATAGGGCTGAATATGGCTGGCAGGGATCAAATAGCGTGGACAGCACATATGAGACAACAAATAATGTGGATGCTACTGGTAAGGATGTGTGCCAGACAACTGTGAATCAAGTTTTATTAGATATATTTTGATTACTAACGATTTGCAGTGATATCTTGACTTTTTAAGGGGATATCAGCTTCATGTTATCATGCTGAAATTCATCCTTTATACAACTCTTTTTACATCATTTTTCAATGACTTTGGAGTATAGATGGGGTGACAGCATTGTTTATCAACAAAAGCAACGGTCGAAGGGACTGGACTGTCGATACATGGTTGATTGAACAGCATATGACCACAACACTGTCCGCTATGCCTTATTGCTCTTTATAATGCTTTGGGGCGAGTTTTAAAAGCACAGGTCCTAAACAAAACAGGATGGGCGCGCACACCGCCGGGCAAAGAACAATGGCAACTGCCGACCAAATGCCCGGCATGACGTCACATGTCACCCCATCTATATACTGCAATTTTCAGGTTTTATTTGTGGTTACTCATACCTGAGAGTTTGCTGGTTCTCTAGTTTATTGGTGAACAAATTCTTTCAAATAATGTTCCGTCAACATATTGATTTTATACTTTGCTGACTCTTTTTCAAATGGAAGTGATGATTTGTATCATAGGATTTATGACAGCCATTTTCCGATAGTCACAAAATTTTCAAAAAATATCAATAATTATATCTCCGTTTGTCAAAGCAGCCCCTGTCACCCCCGCCAAGGAGAAGGATGAACCATACCAAACCTTTGTACCAGTACAGTACTTTGAGCCGGACGTTGAAGCGGCCACCCAGCCTTACTTCACTGCACCGACATACAATCCTCAGTTCTACCAACCAGCCGTATACCAACCACCAGTTGCCGCCCCGATGACACCGGATGAGTTGACGCTAAAGGATTATGTCAAGAAACAAATGTAAGTTGGGAGAGAAGAGGAAGGTGCAAAATTCGGCATAATTCTGTTATACCCTTCGCACCCATTTCACACTGTAGCACTTAGTTCCATAAAACATATATCAACGTTTACCCATAAAGGATATTCAATAATTATTCCAAAAAATTCATGGATATTAACCCTAACCCCCCTGAGTGCTAAAAAATGCTAATCCAAAGTCCCTCTCCAAACACATGCGCCGTCGATTTTCGATGACGTAGTCAACCGAGCCTATATAATGAGTGCAGTATACTGCACGAATGTGTAGCTGAGGGCCGTGGCTTAGTGGTTGGAAGGTGGGGCTTGAGAACGGAGGGTCCCCGGATCGAATCCCGGCAGGTTCCCGGAGATTTAATTGGTGTTTTTCTCGAAAATTGTGATCCCGGTCAAAAATCCTAAACCGGGGGTAGGGTTATGGTAACTTTTTGGGTGTGTGTGGGGGTGTGTGTGTTCTATTAACCCTAACCCCCCTGAGTGCTAAAAAATGCTAATCCAAAGTCCCTCTTCAAACGCATGCGCCGTCGGTTTTCGATGACGTAGTCAACCGAGCCTATATAATGAGTGCAGTATACTGCACGAATGTGTAGCTGAGGGCCGTGGCTTAATGGTTGGAAGGTGGGGCTTGAGAACTGAGGGTCCCCGGATCGAATCCCGGCAGGTTCCTGGAGATTTAGTTGGTGTTTTTTCCTCGAAAATTGTGATCCTGGTCAAAAATCCTAAACCGGGGTTAGGGTTATAACATTCAGCCACATGATGAATTGTTTGAGCAATGTGTGTCTTACAAAAACAAAGGACTGTTTTCAATCTAGAAGTTTATAATCCCCAATCCTATAACCAAACCTAAAGTATAAAACAATGATTTGACCGAAAAGATTATGCCAAGGAGCAAGAAATGTCAGATAGAAGAGAAGAGGAGGGTTAAAAATTCAGGGATATTTAGAAATCGGCCACATTGTGATTTTTTTTACCAATATGTCTTACGATTTGAGGCTAAAGGATTATGTCAAAAACAAATGCAATTAAGCAGAAAAGAGGAGGGTATAAACTTCATAAATATTTAGATACTTACCATAAAAATGACCTTTTTCAATCCAGACTTTTAATGACCAAACCTGAAGTATGAAACGATGATTTGACCGAAAAGATTATGTCAAGAGACAAATGTTAGGAAAGAAGAGGAGGGTTCAAAATTCATGGATATTTAGAAATCAGCCACTTTAAGAATTTTTTGATTAATATGTGTCTTACCAAAACATTTATGATTGTCAAAAACAAATGCAAGTTAGCAGAGAAGAGGAAGGTATCAAATTCATGGATATTTAGATACTATAACCAAAAAAATGACAGTTTTCAATCTTTATTTTTCCATGCCTAATTCCATCAATATCTCAAAATGCATTTGACCGACAACTTCACCCTGTTGCCACAACAGTACACAAGTCTATTAAATAAGAAACAAAAAGGGAAGGATAAGCCAAACTAAATAAATTATTGTAGTGGCGTAAACCCGCTCAACCCTCTTTAATTCCATTCCGTCATTATTTAATAAATAAAACCATGCCGCTCGTGGCTTTTCATTCATAAAAAAAAAATCTCGCTATCAGAGACCGCAATTTCAGCGATCGAAGGCTTAATGTATTGAACTGCGCCGATGAGTGACGGATTTCGTACTATCTCGGGAAATCTTGAGTCAAAATATGTGGTATCGATTTACTAGCATGACAGTCATTTTCACGGGCTTCAGGAAAGTTGAAAAAAAGATCTTAAAAAAAAAGTTGTTGTTGTGAATGATTTTTATTAAATTGACCTAACCCACAGTCACAACGCATGCGTAATGATGATTTTGGTCAGTTAAAGATACCGGCTATTGCATGATGGGAAGGGAAAATTGCGAATGTCGCAATTGTGTAGTTTGCGACTGATTGCGGAAGTAATGATGGCAAAAAATGGCGTAATCAGCAAGAAATCTGACCCATCAATACCATAAGTCTTAAAAAATATCGCTATATTATGCGGTACAAGTAAAAGTTGACCTAGCCTTACCCGATCGGTCAATTAAATTGGTTTTTATTATCAGTACTTATCGGTACAGTATCTGTACTTGTGATATTCATATTCCTATGCATCCCTACCATCATTATAATATGAAAAGGTTCAAACTCTTCTCTGTTCATTGCTTAAGTCAACCATGACACAAAGGCATCATATTTATTCAATTTCTTTTTTTATTACTAACTAGACATTTGATATTCTATAAATGTGCATTAAGCAGATGCCCAGGTGTAGAGCAGGCGTGGGAATGATTATGCATTTGCGTGAATTCAGGCTATTTTATTTTCCAAATGTCTGTACTTTCTACTATTTTCAGCCTGTTTTTGGCCTTTGAGCTAGCCTTTGTAGCCTTATATCACATATTTTCAGGTTTTTTTCATGCAATTTTAATCTATCAAATGGCAAAACTGTGATTTGAATATAAGCTTCAAAATTATACACAAATCAAATACATTAACATACTGCTTTAGAAATAGTATAGTTAGCACTGGTTATTTTCACAAATTGTGCAAATTCACAATGTACAGTGTATAGTGGGAAGAAATGGGGGAAGGGTGAAATGTACAATCTGTTTAAAAAAAAAAACTTTTGTGAATTTCAATATACAATGTGCATGAATTGAAGTATTGTGTTTGTTTGATTCACAGTGAGTATTACTTCAGTGTGGAGAACCTTGTCAAAGATTTGTTCTTGAGGAGAAAGGTAAGTAAGGGCTCCAGATAAGCCAACAACATTTAGAATATTTCCTTCCAATAATAACCTAATCAAATATCTGACCCAGAGGTGTTTTTTTTAATATGTGGACAATTGGTATTGACCCTGTTAGAAGTCCTGGCGCTGTGGTAGATCATTGTTTATTTTTATAAATGTGTAATTTTAAGAATATTGGGCCCTATTTCATAAATTAAAGAAGATTTTTTTTAATTCTGTAGTAAATTATTCAAGAAGGATATATATTCTTCTTTAAGTTGTTATATAGAACTAGAAGATATGAATAATTTCAACTTATGAGGAATTAAGGAGAATATTCTTAAATCCAACAAAGATCTTTAAGTTTTATGAAATAGGGCCCTCTATTCATTAATTGGTAGGTATTAACCTAAATGCTAACAGATACACCTGTACTAAGTGTTGGCAGTGTGCGCTTCCCCATACCATCTCCTAGCGCAACCTGGAGGACTATCATATATTGAGTAAAATCTTCAGATTTTCCATGCTGACCCATTGGCTCAATTGGATAGGGTGGGACTGCCAGGCAGGACCCGGGTTTAATTCCCGGCTAACCTGATAATTTTATTCCCTAAATCCATACCCACAGGTTTAAATATAATTAGGTAGTTTATGTACTGACAATGTTGTTAATGTCATTTTGTTATTTGCATATTAGTAGACCCTATTTTGTCTTTACCATGACTAATTAGGGGGGAAAATAAATGTATGCAACATTAATTAACATATGGTAATACATTGATCTTTGCATTGTTTAGATATGGAAAAGATCAAACTGCTGTTTGTTACAAATATACATGACCCTGTTAAGTCAAAATCTCCAATATCTCAAGGTATAATATACTTGGTCCTATTTCTCTTCCTCTGGACAGTGACATAACTTTGCAGACACAGCATTTACATGCTTGTATCTTCTGTCTTTCTATACATGTGTGTGTATACGCCAGCGCCTCAAGTAGGCATACCTTATGTACTGCAATTATTATATGACGCAGTTTATATCACTGTCTTGTGAATTGTGATAGATAATTATTATAGTCAATAAATGCGTATGTGTTGTTTCGAGAGAAATTAGACAAATCAATGCACACGCGCTGATGTGGATGTGTGAATAATGGCACGACCCCGAAGAGGGAGTGCTATTGTGAGCATATCAACATTTGCGCAAGTGCATTAAAATTAATTGTTCAAGAAACAAAACATACGCATGTATTGACCTATAATTCATACACGACACTTACAAATAAAAATTTACAATTTGAGCATAATTGTGTACTATATGAATAAAAACATGTTTTCAAGCTTGCTAACACGAACCCATGATTCCTGAACAACGAATCAAAGCAAAGCGTGTGGTGCGTGCAGTGAACGGCGCACCCGCGGAGTGCATTAGACACTTTCAATGCACTCCGCATATTTAAGTGTTTTGCCTTCTGATTGGTTCGACACCACTAAGAGTGTATGAATACTATATAATCAACTCTACTTGTACATTTTATTTTATATAGATGGATTCTGAAGGCTATCTACCAGTGCGTCTGATTGCTGGATTTCATCGAGTACAGGCTCTGACCTCTGACCCCGTTGTCATCATAGGAGTAAGTTGATAGCAACCTTTTCTGTGTGATAATCAAATTAAAGGATCCTCCCATGCATAAAAGTCTGATTGTATCCAACATTATTTAAAACATAAATAACACCCATAATGTTGAAAATTGGCATATATCCCACCGCCACGCACAAAAAAGAGTTAAGTTGATAGGGGCATTTCTGAGCGCTTTGGCAACATATGTTTTGGTAACATAAATCCTTTAGCACAGTAAGCAGTGAAATAAGACCACATGAACACTTCATGCCTATAAATAGATAAGACATCTTTCGTCATATTTCAACTACAGGATCTAGAATTTTTTTCTCCACAATGACAGAGTTCCATTTAAAATTGGACAATTATGTGTACACAACAACTATTAATACACCGTCATCAACTGTGACATTTAGCATATAGATGAATTGATTGAAAAGTTAACAAAAATCAATAGGTGACTACCTGAACCCTTGTTTTCATTTGTTCATGTATTATTATATCTGTACCTATTATTAGTATACAAATATTGAGTGCCTGAGAGTGTCCGGGTAAAAACTCACAAGGTAAAATTTGGATTTGACAGTGACATTTAATAGGAAAAAGCTAAGTGTAATGAGAAGAAAAAAAAATCCAAATTGGACCAAGCGTGATGTTGTTTTACTATTGCACAACAATAGGTATTTATTATTTGTTTTATATAATTGTATCGCTCAGTTACTATATATGTGACCAGTCGCGTCAAAAAGGACATGTTGTCAGCAAACACAGTTTTGAGATAGAGGCCAATATATTTGATGAAATATTAAGAAAATAAAAGAAAACATTTTGCTTCTCTAAATCATATCTTGTGATCACTATGTCTGAATACCTTCAACATGGTATCATTTTAAAGCTTAAAATGTGCTCTTTCAAGCCATACCAATAACTCAGATTTGATTCGGGCCACCAACATGTCCGTTTTGACGTGACGGGTCACATATGATAGACCCTATTTTGTTTTTTACTATGACTAACATTTATTAACACATGGCCGAATTACATCTATCTTTTCATTTTCCTTACAAAGAAGATTTCTTTATAATACCTATCATAATTAATCATGACAGATGTTTGCTCTTAACGCTTTCCATGCGGCAGGCGTCTGCAGACGACATTCCAAAATTTCATGAAATGTTTGAAAAATGTCAACATTATTGAATTCCATTACCATATTTGGAATCACCATGAGAAATGCATTAAAATAGTACAAACATGCCTAGTATTGGATCAGTAATCCTGTAGTAAAAGGTGTCTGAAAAATTGGAAAATGTTGTTAATGTACAGTATAGCCTGCATTTTGTTATTTGCATATTAGTAGACCCTATTTTGTCTTTACCATGACTAATTAGGGGGGAAAATAAATGTATGCAACATTAATTAACATATGGCAATGCATTGATCTTTGCATTGTTTAGATATGGAAAAGATCAAACTGCTGTATGTTACAAACATATACGACAGTGTTAAGTCAAAATCTCCAATATCTCAAGGTATAATAAACTTCGTCCTATACTCTCTTTCTCTTCCTCTGGACAGTGACATAACTTTACAGATGCAGCATTTACACACATGTATCTTCTGTCATTCTATGATGCATGTGTGTGTATACGCCAGCGCCTCAAGTAGGCGTACTGCAATTATTATATGATATATGTTATATGATATTATATATATCTGTAGTAAAAGGTGTCTGAAAAATTGGAAAATATTTTGTATATATGGTAAAACCAATAGCCGCGTGCAAAGTGTTAAACCGTCATCTTATATTTGTGATTTCAAATGTTATCATGATACATGTTACTTCTTTCTCCATTTTATATAGTCTCTTGGGGACAGCGTTGAAGTGGAACTTTCTCCCGATGGGACCAAAGTTCGACGTCGAGTAGACCCATTGGCCTGGGTCATATCTACACCTGCTGTGGCCTCACCGACCTCCCCACCGTTTTCATCGTTTTCATCAGGGTCACATTTGTCTTATGACAGTCCTGAGTTTGTGCCAGGAAAACCGTACCCATACTTTCCCAGAGACACAGGTTAGTCCGCAATGCGTGGAAGATTTAAATCATGGTTCATATTTACTACTTTTGAGAATTTAAAAATAAGAATATCTAGTTTCGTAGCTTAATAACATAATTGCCTAAGTCATTTTTCATAACTTAGCAGATTCAATGCAATAACTTCATTTGTTGTGATGGTTTTACTGAAGCGTTCTGCCCTACGGCTGGCCATGTTGGAAGTTTCAAAATTTACCTAAGTCACACTGTTTGACTAAGGCAATAAATAAATCTGCCTTAGTTACATGCTTGACTCAGGCAATTATCCTTTTGATTTGGTAGCACACTTGGAAGTTTCAAAAAATACCTAAGTCACACTGTTTGACTAAGGCAATAAATAAATCTGCCTAAGTCACATGCTTGACTTAGGCAATTATCCTTTTGATTGATTGATTTGGTAGCACACTTAGAGTTAAATAAAGATTAAAGCACTTTAACCATGGGTGCCTCTAATGGTAAAGAGTTGAGTAAGGCTTAGGCAATAAATAAATCTGCCTTAGTCACATGCTTGACTTAGGAAATTATCCTTTTGATTTGGTAGCACACTTGGAGTTAAATAATGATTAAAGCACTTTAACCATAGGTGCCTCTAATGGTAAAAAGCTGATTTAGGCAAAAATCTCAAATTGGTCAAAAATTAGGCAATTATTTTATTAAGCTGGCGATAAACATCTTTATAAACATTTTATCACATTATCTTCTGCATATCAGTAGACCCTATTTAGTCTTTACCATGACCAAACAGGGGGGAAAATATGTATGCAACATAAATATTACATCAGACAAATGTTGAAATGGTCTCAATTTCATAAGATTGTGATTCATTATTGTCTAATGTTACATATTCTAATATAATTCAATTTGGCCAAATTTGTGTGAAAATGTTTTAAAGGTCGAGGGTGTGGGGGGGGGGGGCTTTGGTTGTACAGGCCTGTTGGATCCATAATTAGCTGATTCAAGATTTTTACCTTGAATTTTTTAGGGGAAATATCAATTTTTCTTCCAAAATGTATGAAGAAAAATATGCCAGCATGCCAGATTGACCAACAACTCCTAAAAGAATCGCTCGCCCATATAACATGCGTTTTGTTGTTGCCCAATTGCTAGTAATTCTTTGAGAGGGAGGGTCCACACTTGTATCTACTGAAGATATTATTAGATACCCATATGTGACTTATTGTCCTATCTTCGCTATGACATAATAATGGTTATATTAAAATTATTATCAAATTTACCATTATAGAATCAGCGCCAGTATCGCCCACTCCTCCAGATGGCAAACCACCAGTGATGGAGAATCATGAATCAACTGCTGAGCCAACAACTCCTGGTGGCACCGCACAGTTGTCGGGGGACGAGAGCGATGTACAGATGACGCCAGGGATCTCCACTAGTCTTCCAGAAAAGGAGCCAAGTATATGGACGGAGGTGAAGAGACGGCATAGGACACCTACCTCACACAGTAAAACCGGCAAGGTAAGATATAAGAATGTATAAATAGATGGACAAATATAACTCAATTATATATGAGGCAATGTTAGCAAAAAAGTGTTATAGCCACGTGTCCTTTGATTGCGTCTATTAAAGGTGTGTAACCTTGTGTGATCAATTTTTCCTATCAAAATTGAGATTTTGGCACCAGAAGGAATTCAATATTTGTCTCATTGGCCCAGCAGAATTATTGGGGTTTTGAGATGTTTCCTTTAAGTTGCCATAAGAAAAAATGTGGTGATTTATTCCCAAATATGTGATACCAGTGAAGATGATCAATCAATATTACAAAAATACACCAAATTATGTTCCGGAAAACACAACATCTTGCACATTTTTTGAGTTGCACCGTAGATGAAATATTAATAGTGCACAATCAGCTTTTCATATTTAATCGCACACAGAATTCCCGAAAAATATACTGTGTACAAATGTCAAAGTTTGCAGTGACTAACATTGTTTTAATTAGGTACCATCACAAATTGCTGGCTTTTTATTAGTTATGGAAGCAATTAAGACAATGAATAATTTGCACTGTACTCAATACAGATCTGTAGTACACAGTGTTGCCAACTATAATTTCTTCCAAGCTGTGACGCAAGTGCTGTCTAAGCCGCAGCCCATGACAAAAAGTAGCCCAATTTTCATTGAGTCTATTGAAGAAAGGTAAAATTGGAAGCCCAACTTTTTGCAGGCCTCAGCACCAGCCAAATTCGGCAGTCTAGCCACGCAGTTGGCAACATTGGTCATACATCATGGAAAAGATTCAGTGATAGGTCATGAAAATTCACACTCACATGAATATTCAACAATTTAGGATGATGGGAACTTGGTACATGTTCTACAGGTCAATCCTGAGGTTATATCGTCTGAATGGCTCATATATTTTTTTATTTCCAAAATCCATGCCTACAGGTTTAAATATAATTAGGTAGTTTATGTACTGACAATGTTGTCAATTTACAGTATAGCCTACATTTTATTATTTAGTATAGCCTACATTTTATTATTTGCATATTAGTAGACCCTATTTTGTCTTTACCGTGACTAATTAGGGGGGGGTAAATAAATATATGCAACATTAATTAACATATGGCAATACATTGATCTTTGCATTGTTTAGATATGGGAAAGATCACACTGCTGTATGTTACAAATATACATAGAACCTGTTCAAGTCAGGTTTGACTCAGAATCTCCAATATCTGAATGTATAGATGGGGTGACAGGTGACGACGTTCACACCAGGCAAAATGTGGCTAGTTGCCATTGTTCTTTGCCTGGCAGTTTGTGCGCGCATCCTGTTTTGTTTGGGACCCATGCTTTCAAAACTCGCGCCAAAGCATTATAAAAGGCAATACGGCATAGTGGACAGTGTTGTGGTCATATGCTGTTCCCTCTAGCGTGTATGGACAGTCCAGTCCCTTCGACCGTTGCGTTTGTTGATAAATATTGGATGTTAACAACGGTCACCTCATCTCTTGTCTTTCTATGCATGAGTATATTACGGCAGTGCTTCTAGTAGGTGCACACGATGTACTGCAATTATTATATGCTGCAGTTTATATCACTGTCTTTTGCACAGTGATATGAACTTTTTGTAGGCTGCAGCACCAGCCAAATTCGGCAGCCTAGCCGCACGGCTGGCAACATTGGTCATACATCATGAAAAAGATTCTATACGCAAGCATGTACAACCGCACAATCCACAAGGTTGCCTAGTCGTAATGGCTCATGAATATTCACAAGTTATTATTAGAGATTTCCATCTGTCTGATAGAGGTGCTGGTAGATTATGTTTTTAATTGTTGGAATGGATTGGCTTGTAGAATGTTAAAATATGAATAGTTTTATTAATATAATGCTAAGTTCCACAAGTTGGGTGTGTACAGTGTGGGCATGGCCTGACAAAAATGTTTTTTCCCGGTTTCAAATTTCCCCCCAAAATGGAATGCATTTCTTAATGAAAGAGTAACATTTCCCTCCAAATGCCAAAATTTCCCTCCAAATGCTCAAATTTCCCTGCAAGGAGCTTTCCGTATTGCCTACTTTTTCAGCCTGTGAGTGTGGGTGTGTGTAATCACTTTGATTTTGGAAAGCTATGAAGCACTGTCAACAAAATATCCCCACGATTTGTTGAAAAATAAAATTGGTGTACTCCACTACAGGGTATATTAAAAAAAATAGGACTCTCTTTCAGGGTGGATTTAATCCTGATAAAAACCACTGAACCATGACCAATTTGATTTCATTGTAAAGTACAACTGTAGTTAAAATTCTGAAAAGATGAGAAAAATCCATTATCAATGAAGGACAGTGTGACCAACTAGCCAACTCGACTCATTCATAGTATGTACAATGGTAATTCACACAGTAAAGATAGGTTAACATGACAGTGGAATATAACATATTTTAATAGGGTAAAGAGAAATTATTCATATTCTTATTCTTATCATGCTAAAGTATTCTTATTCTTATCGTACGTATGGCAGACATTGAAGTTGCCTTATAAGTCCAATTACTAAGTCTAATGATTGGTATAAACATACTTTTGACATGATATTGGTGCTTTCCTGTACCACAACTCTCCTACATGCTGAGGTTTTCTCATGAGAACACTGAGCAACATTGAACATTGCCCAGAATTATTTATGCATCCAATTTGTGGATTATGTAGCTATTTACGATTTGTGCCAGAATTAAGGAGTAATACCAAACTGCTCTTTGCTATTGTTATTGATAGATGATTTACCATATATATGAATGCAAAGTATTGAAATGTAAACCATGTCATTTTCTGGCTTGTATATGTGTAAATCCCATTGTACAGACTAGTAAATTACATGGTTTTGCAAATTATGCTCGCGGTCTTATTTTTCATTGGATTAATCTCAGATTTTCAGAATATTATCATTATTAATTGGGTTTTGCACTGACTGTGAATTAATCATGCTCCAGTGGTTTAAAAAAAGTTAAAAAAAACCAGCCATGAAACAAGAGTCCTATTTTTTTGATGCACCTGTATTATCGTCCTTATATGTGTTCCGTAAATCTCAGCATTACTTGTGTTCCCTCAATCTCAGCATTGCATTGTGTTCCCTCAATCTCAGCATTACATTGCATCTTTATAAACCATCCCTACGCTACACCCTGGAAATACTAAATATATGTTTGTTTTTACGTTGTGATAATTCCAGGCTGAATCTCGTGATGAAGAGGAACAAGGTGCTCAAGAGGAATTGGATTTTCAGTTTGATGAGGAGCTAACAAATATCACAGGCAGGAAAAATACATTCTCAGAATGGTAAGACATGGAATATGGATGGGTATTTATATTTCATAGAATGAAAAAGAAGAAAAAAACATCATATATTTTCATATTGTTTTGGCATATCAATGGAACCATGATGTGGCTAGCTTTCCAATGATACCATATTTGTAGGAAATTACTTGAGTCTGTTCTCAGCCACTTCCTTGAGATTGAGGATATTTCAATCTGAATGTGCCAAAATCACCACTATTTTGTGCTGAATATGAAGCATCTCTCTTTACTGTAGTTGTCAATAGTACACTTCATTGAATAAACAGCAGAATTGGTCTTTTGAGCACAGACTAGTGGTGATTGCAACAATGACATTTTAATTTAGCTAATTTCGCTAAATTAAAATGCTGCTAATTAAGATTTTATACATAGGTTAACAGCAAGATATTCAAGTTAGTGAAATTAAAATGTCACTAAAAGGTGGTGTTTTGCAAATTCGTTAAATTTTCATTTTGTAAAATTGTAGCGTTTTACAGTATAATAACATGATATGAACATAACACAAAGTATCCAAAATATTAGTGATTTCAACAAACCAACAAATCTGAACTTTTTATGAGGAGTTGATATCAAAGCAACTGTGCAAGTACAAGAGAAAAGCACATTGGAGTCTCATGCCCTATATAATAATACATTTGAATCGAATAGCCATTATATTAAATCATATTCGGGTTCACAATTCAATGTAGATTTCAATGCTTCCAATCAAAATATGGTATTAAAATATATCACATTATCTTCTGCATATCAGTAGACCCTATCTAGTCTTTACCATGACCAAACAGGGGGGAAAATATGTATGCAACATAAATATAACATCAGACAAATGTTGAAATGGTCTCAATTTCATAAGATTGTGATTCATTATTGTCTAATGTTACATTCTTTTTGGACGTCATTCCTATTTGTACTTATTTTTATTCCATTTTGGTATTTTTGCCCAATTTTTTATACATTTTTTTCTGCTGTTTTAACCACATCCAGGTCTGATGATGAGGAAGACGAATATGAATTAAAAGACAACGAAATCAGCAAGATCATCATCGTGACGCAGACACCACCATGCTACAAGAAGCACCCTCAAGGAGACCGCACTGGTTACCATGTGCCAAGATCAAAGATGACTTCTGAACTTGCTAAGACTATCAACGATGGATTGTACTATTATGAGATGGATCTATGGGATGATGATTGGGATGAATCACCATATCCATATAAGGTAGGCCATATCCATATAAGTTAGGCCATATTGGCATTTTGTAAGCACTGTAGTAAAAGCGATGAAGGAGCAATTGTATGAGAGTTAATCCACAAGTTTTCATTTTTTGGTTGATTTTACTGCACCTCCCCCCTTAAAGGAGGTGTCCGCAAGCATAAAGTGTGCATTATATGTTAGAAAAATAACCATCGTTTTGTAATTATGTAGAACAAAACACCACGCTTATGACAAAAACAAATAAAAAACGCAGTCTCTCAACATGCCCTTTTTAAAATTCGCGGCGATCGAAAGTCCCAGTGTCGATGATGTCATAATTATACAATGCACATGCGCAAATTTGAGCACCGATACCCATGATGTCGATCCATCGACACCGGTACTTTCGATCGCCACAATTTTTAAAAATTGCATGTTGAGTGATGGCAGTTTTTATTCATTCATTGTGACTAGTATGGTGTTTTGTTCTATATTATTTACGTAATTTCGGCTCGATGATTATTTGTCTAACAAATAATATTGTCTAACAAATAATGCTCAATGTTGTGCTTGCGGGGGACCCTTCCTTTAAGCTTCACATGTGCCATGAAGATTATACTGAATACACAACAAAAGTTTGAAATGCAAGCCAGTGCATCAGCAGGTTTATTATTTTGAAAAAATGATACTGATATTGTTGAATAGGCAGATTTTACATTTTTCTTTATCATTATAATTATTTTTCAGAAAGTACGAAAAAGGAGGGTGGGGAAATGGGGTAGAAACTCTATGGATTTTTTTCTTCTTTGAATTAAGTTCATCAGGATTGTAGATTGAAATGATAACAAAACAATTTTATCATCTATGGATTTTTAGTTGGGTAGTCAAAGAATGCTTGTCCCTTATGACTTATTTCTTCCTTTTTGCTGTGATCTTATCCTTTAAAATAACTCTGTTCAATTTTCATATCTAATCATCTAGTATGAAGAAAGGAAGAACTTCCAGAAATTGCACACCATCACTATGGAAGAGTTCTCCAACTTAGCACCTCAGAAATTGTTCCCTGGTCGTTTGCCTCCCTCCCAAGAAGTGCCACCAGGACCACCACCCGTAGATGAAATGGATGACAAGTCTGAAGCATCAGAAGACACGACTGGTTCTGTTGATACCATTGAAGAACATACTACTGTTGTACCAAAAGGTAATGGATCAAAAGATGACAGGTGTTAAAGGTAGATGTTCCGATTGCTGGCCCGATTTTCAACTTGTTATCTATTTTACATGAAAGGTCATCCTTATAATTGTCGCATTCCAAAGTTTGAGTTGCATAACTCAAATGGTTCTATTTTTAGAAGGACAAGGTCACAATTAATTTGCCCATTGAGTTATACACAAACTGGCAGGTGGTTAACCACCTTTGGCAGTGAATCACCACATTTTAGCCTATAATTTCCAAATGGAACAATTCTGGGCCCTAAGATTTCACAGACATAATGAGAAAAATATGGGGATTCTTCTGATATCAAAATATCTTGATGTGAAAAAAAATTCATAGCCCCAAAGAAGTGATCGGAACATACACCTTTAAATACTTAACAATAACAACTTACAACATACTACTGTTGTGCACAAAGGTAATGGATGTAAAGATGACAGGTTTTGAATCCTAAACAATAACAATTTGTTTTCTCTTTGAGAGCTGTTATTGGTGACCTAACCCCCAGCTATTGGCTTTGGCAGACTGCAGTCCAATAGGGAGACATTGTTCCTGCCTACCCTTACTTAGACTTAATAACATAACATTTATATAGCGCTCTTACACATTATACAATGGAACCACAGCGCTTAACGAAATAAAACATAATATTATAAAAACAGAGTTTTCACATCACTGTGAACACTATGACAGTGGAATAAATGAGTTTTTAACATCTTAAACTGAGTCGGTGATGAGGCATGCATGATGTGACGTGGTAAATTGTTCCACATAAATGGACAGGAGGCATAATATCATCATTTTTTGGCGGCAGTGAGATGAGTTTTAGGTTTAGTGAGAATCTGGGTGTCAAAGGCAGAACGACCTACATTCAGCAATGATGCAGAGTCAAAGAATTAATCTTTCTTCTGAGATGTTTAACTTTACTATCAACCAAATGGTCAAAGGACTTATTATGCAAACATGTGATGGCTTGAAGATCAAAGGAATACAGTCCAACCTCTGTTATCCGGACATGATGGGACGACCATGCAATGGCTGGATAAGTGAAAAATCTGGATATGTGAATTTATTTTGCTTTTACTGTCCTGAAGGGCTCAAATTTAGACAATAGAAGGGTTCTAAATGAGGGGTAATTACAGTGAACATGTATTATGTAAGCACTAAACAGCACTACCAACATCAAAAGATGGCCTTCAAATGCTTCAGAGTGTGAAAATAAGGTGATTAGGCTGTACAAAACTTGTTTTCGTTGGGGAGCATTCAGCCGGATAACCAAGTTATCCGGATAAAAGGTGCTCGGATAGCTGAGGTTGTACTGTACATTTATTATGAATTGATACTACTAATTAACAATGAGTATTCAGCTGGATAACTAAGATATCCGGATAAAAGGTGCTTGGATAACTGAGGTTGGACTGAACATTTATTATGAATTGATACTACTAATTAACAATACTTTTGCACATCAATTTTATACTTTTCTTTAACAATGGGTCTCCTTTTCATTTCATGCATCTAGCAATTCCTCAATCGATGTTGAAAAATGACTCTCAGGTAGCCCGATCACTACCCACCACAGTCCCTGATGTAAGACAACGAACACCACGGACACCGCATCAAAAGAAAGACGCACAGAATACGCCAAGATTCTTCCCCGTTATGAAGGAGACTAAACCCATTGATAACAAGGTGAGCTTTCTAAGGCAAAAACAAAAAAAAGTTGCGACCGACTCGAATAATAGTAGCTCATTTTTTCCAGGCCTGGTCCTTGCGTTAACCAAGGTCAGAAGTTTATCAGAGGACAGATTTCTGTAGTTTCTCCTCTATTCAAATAGTGTGTAAAAAATGTTATCTTTGGGGGAATCAACTTGGGATTCTTTCAACTCTATCTATACTGGCGAGAACAGATTCTTGTATTTTCATCGAATTTTGCCCTTCGGCATTTCATCCTAATATTATAGTGATTTTGGCATCTCAAATCCTTATCATTAATATTTTGGATCGAAATTGACAATTCACCAATTGCTAATGTACTGTTACTTGTATTTTATTTCTTCATCAGACTCCGCGTAAACGAAAGACCAAGCACAGTGATAACCCACCTGTTGAGAGCCATGTGGGATGGATTCTAGATTCAAGAGATCACGATGTTAGATCAAGGACAACATCATTAAGGTAACTATCAATCAAGATCACACAAGTTGAAGTTGCGGTGACGCACCTAATGCATTGCCGCGCTATCGTGACTTTGGCACAATGGGGCGTGCGCTACATCATGCGTGTGAAGTCCAACACTGTCGTGGGTGCAGACACAGTGTATTTGGTTGGTGCCAATCAGTGAATTTGTTATCGTTCTTATTGTGACGCTGGCATTGACCAAATTTATTTGTGGATTCTTTTACGTTATCATGTATTGTATATGCATGACTTTTATGCCAGCAAATCAATGTGATGACATGATTTGCACGTACCTGCATCTATGGATGAGTTGTGTGGAGCCATTGGTATTCTATTTATTCTTTCAATTGTTTTCCTTCCACAGTTCTCCAACAGAGAGTGGCCTTCTTGGCACCACACCACAACAAATCCCCAAGTTTGAACATCCGTCGCATGAACTACTGAAGGACAGGAACTTCACTCAACATGCCTATGCCAAATACCACCAAAAATGCCTCAAAGGTAAGAAAAACTTTATCAAAAAATTAGACATTATTATTATTATTATTATTATTATACAAGGCATTTATATAGCGCTCTTACACAATGAGGTACCACAGCGCTTTACAGAATAAAATACATTTATAATTAAATACGTACACGGTAAAAGGTGAAAATACATACACGGTAAAAGGTAAAAGTACATACATGGTAAAAGGTAAAAATACATATTCAATATAATTTTTAAAATACAAACACATTTAAAACAAATTCATGAGAAGAACAACCAAACAGATTACAAATTACGCAAGAAAAGATGTGTTTTTAATAGTTTTCTGAACTGGGTAACAGAAGAAGCATGACGGATATTATGTGGGAGCTTGTTCCAGAGCATAGGAGCGGCGGCAAAGAAACCTTTACTTGCGGAAACAAGGCGTGTTTTAGGTATACTAAGAAGTCTAGCGTCAGTGCTCGAGCGAAGCCCACTCCTGCCAGGCATATAAGTTAAAAGAAGTTCCTCAATGTATGGTGGAGCACAGTGAGTGAAACATTTAAAAACAAACAATAACATTTTGATTTTGTTTCATGAAGGTAGGCAATTTCGAGAGGGTCAGATGTCTTGGTAACTTTATTTGGCGTTGGGGGGAAATTGTTTTAAATCACGGTTCAAAACAATTTGCCACAATAACATCTCTTTATTGACATGTTTTAAGGTTAAAACAAATCGAGGGCTCAGAAACAAAAGGCCTAATCTCCATTTTGACCATTTTGAGAAAAAGCCTATTGAAGATTTTTAAACACATTGGGGAGATAGAGATGAGGCCTTGTGATACTGGCTATAACTTTGAAAGGGGTTGTGTTATGGCGATAGGCTGTGTGTTACGGGAAAGAAAATTTCTTTTCTAACATTTTAATATCAAAATCTTATTTTTGAAAAAAATGGAGATGAGGCCTTTTATTTATGAGCCCTCGAAATCTTACTGGTGGTGTAAGGTGTAGTAGCATCTCAAATGGGATGACATTGAATTTCCATATTGATCAAATTCTCACCAGTGTTGTCACTAGCCAAAATTTAGTGCCGGTTGATTTTACTGACGGCGAACGGAGTAAGTGTATGCGAACGAAGTGCAGTGGATCATGGCATGGGGTCCAAAGGCCTTCATGTTTTTTTAGGTTTTTTTAATACACTTTGAGGGTTCCTGCCACAAAATTTTTATGAGGCAGTTTAATGATTTTATCCACACAAAAAGCAAAAACAAATACTTTTTTTTTAAAGTGCCGGTCAGCAATCGTGAGTGCCGGCTATGCCCGACCGGCATCGACCAGCTTAGTGACAACCCTGGATGACATTATTGAATTTTCATATTGATCAAATTCTAACACTCCTTTGTTGTCTACAGAACGCAAGAAGCTTGGTGTAGGAAAATCTCAAGAGATGAACACACTTTTCCGATTCTGGTCTTTCTTCTTGCGCACCAACTACAACCGAAAGATGTACGAGGAATTCAAGAAACTAGCGTTAGAGGACAGTGCGAGCGGATATCGTTACGGCGCAGAGTGTCTGTTCCGTTATTACAGCTACGGACTGGAAAAGAAATTCCGCATGGACATCTTCCGCGACTTTCAGGAAGAGACGATGAGAGACTATGAAAATGGTAATTTGTAATATCTTTGATAGAAATCATAATCCTCATAGTCACCTAAACTGAGCTCAATAACTGCCAAGTGTGCTCCTATAAATATATAAGTACAATTTTCATACTTTATTTAGCACTGGTTTTGTGCTGCGCCTGCTTATACTCTATTTGTCTTCCTCTGGACAGTGACGTAACTTTACAGGCGCAGCTTTTACGCGCGCGTATATATCTTCCGTCTTTCAATGCTCGTGTGTATATATGCCAGCGCCTCGAGGAGGCACGCGCGTTATGGGCTGCAATTAGTAGAATATGAAGATACGTCACTGTCTCGCGATGGCCAAATAGACTATAGCTACCAATTATGCAGCATATGCAGAATTGATTACATTGAGACTGAAATAAGAAGGTGCTATGTCTTCAGGCATCAAATTTGGTGGGCATTTCCCCTTGATCTGTTGTAAGACTTATGCCCCAACAGTGAATTGATAGCTGTGTCATTAAATCTCAATCCAGATCAGCTTGGGGCATGTCAGGTGGGCATCTATAATTGAAATTAATATATTGGCGAGTACCAGCCAAGTGTGTGGGAATATTGAATGTTGATTGGAGGGCCTATCGGGGCAATTTTATATTCAGTTAGATTCCTAGTGCTGGCTCGCTTTGCTTGAGTTTGGCAGATTACCAACACGTAACTAGTGCTAACTTAATTCCTAATACCACTCTTTGTTTTGTTTGTCTTACAGGCCAGTTATATGGGCTTGAGAAGTTCTGGGCCTACCTTAAATATTCACGTAGGCGAGAGATTCAAGTGGAGCCCGAAATCAAAGAGGTGCTAAGCAACTTCAAGTCGCTAGAAGATTTCCGCGTCTTGGTAAGAAAACTACTGGTTACATTATTAATATTTGATTATAGATTTATGATTGTAAACTGCATTGGATGTATAATTGTGAATCAATGAAAAAAAGTAGGGCATCATATGCTATGGATTCCACAATATTTCAAACTCTGGTTACGGAATACATTTTATAATTCGCGCAAAATGTGCATCACTTTGGGCGATTTGGAGTGTGATGCCCCCAGGAATGGTTGCCTTGCCTGTGAAATATAGAAATACATGACAATTGGATTTCTGTGTTAAGGGGGGACTTAAGGAAGTTTTTTGTTGAAGTTTGTTGGTGCTGTAATTATTGAACCATGACTCAAATGTACATAAAAGTATACCTTTTTGGAAAGGAAATGGATCAGAGAATCCAAATTTGGCATTAATTTTGACCAAAAATGTTGATTTTTTGAGAAAATCACAAAAAATCACTTTTTTGACCCAATTTTTTTGAACAAAGCTAACAAACATAATTTTGAGTTAAAAATGCCCAAATCACATGATGATGATGTTAAGACACTACTGGAGGGACTAATTTTTTTTTTTTAAATCTAATCCAATATTTTTTGAAATTTTGACAAAAAAGTGTTAAAAAAAATTAAAAATCCGTTTTTTTCACGTTTTTTGGCACTTTTTGGTCAAAATTTTCAAAAATATTAGATTAGGTTTAAAAAAAAAAAAATTGTCCCTTCATTAGTGTCTAAACTTCATTATAAAGTGATTTGGCCATTTTTTACTCAAAATTATTTTTTGTTAGCTTTGTCCAAAAAAAATTGGGTCAAAAAAGTGAATTTTGTGATTTTCTCAAAAAATCAACTTTTTTGGTCAAAATTGACGCCAAATTTGGATTCTCTGATCCATTTCCTTTCCAAAAATGTATACTTTTATATACATTTGATTAATAGTTCAATAATTACAGCACTCACAAAATTCAAAAAATCAAATCAAAAACTTCCTTAAGTCCCCCCTTAAAGTTAAATTGCCACATAGATATTTGCCGGAAAGTATATCAATATGTATCAAATCAAAGATATCAAATTTATTCATGTGCGTTGAATTTTATTGATGAATAATTCAATGATTGTTGTTGACAGCCCTCAATTGATGATGAAAAGACTCATTCCAAGAAAGGAGCTACAGGCGGCCATAAACGAGACAGACACGCCAGTGGCAAGGGGTCAAAGGGCAAGAATACCAAAGCAGCCAAGAAAGAAACCGAAGGATCAAAGAAAGAAACGGAAGGATCAAAGAAAGACACAGAAGCAGCAACAGTAGCAGCAGCTCAATCTGACGAGAAAGAGAATGATGAGTTACTTGGTGCCGTGGGTGGAAAGGATGAGAAGTAGTTACCGTGCCAACGCTATTTGTGACATGATGATGGATAAGGGGTGTATCTGGCCACTTCACATTTCTGCACAAATGTAGTTGTGCTTCATTGGAGAAGGGCTGCCTTATGATTTGACAGGGAGGCTGGAGATAATATTCATTGTTTTCTCCTATTCTCCAACCCCTTGCTGATATCCTAAGCTTTTTTTTCCCTCTTCAAGTTTGTTTGAATACGTGAAACGCCAGATAAAATTACTGCTTTTCATATTGCCTGGTTTGCAATGAGCAGAGTTGCCAAAAGAGACCCAATTTTGGGAGAGTGATTATTTTATTCTATTGTCTTCAACCAAAATGAGCCTAATAAAGCCACAGAGTCTAGGTTTTTGGCAACTTTAGTAAGTGATTTCGGGTAGAGGTGGATTAACAGCACTGTGCTGCTTAATCTGAGGGCATCATGACTGGTTAAAATCAGGGCTTGAAATAAGCAGGAGCAGGGAGTAAATGTATCCCCGCTAACATCAAAATGCCCCGGTCCCTTGTATACATTTTGTCACCAGGAGCAACCTTTTCATTGAACAATGGCCCTTGTTATACCTTTGCACTAATCTTTAGGATGACTTTTTTCTGTAGGTTAACCCCCTTATAGGTCTTGGTATGTGACAAATTGCCCCTGGTCCTGAAGGAAAATCCGTGAACCAGGGGCAAATATGTTTAAAACTAGCTCCTGGTTCTTCATTCCTTATTTCAAGCGCTGGTTAAGATCAGTGTGTGTTAGTAACCATTGAGCAGTATTCAGTATTAAGGATTGCGCCCCCATTGGTTCTTTATCTCTAATATGATAATTTACCAACAGAATTATCCGTACAATATTCACTTTGCATTCCAATGGTGATGGCTCAGAGTAGATGACAATATGCCAAACCCTAATATTATAGTCAGTAAAAACATCTTTTATTTCTACATCGTGTACTGTATGTATGGGACTGTATGCAACAAATTCATGCCATTGATGATAGGTCAATAAATGCGTATGTGTTGTTTCAAGAGAAATTCGAAAAGAATATAAATACATACCTGCGGATTGATGTTGATGCGTGAATAATGGCATGACCCCGTAGAGGGAGTGCTATTGGGAGCATATCAACAGCTAAGCAAGTGCATTCTATTAAAAAAATTGGAACAAGGACACACAAATCATGTGACAACGAAGGACCTTTATAATATGATTGGTTGAACTTTGCCTCCTTATATTGAGGATGCAATCTAGAATACTCTTATTTTCTATCTTCTTGGTCAGCATAACTTTGATCAAATGTTCATAATGATACACACATTTGGTAGTGTCATCAGGCAACATGATATATTTGTGCAACCATTGATCTTTGATAGGGGTTTGGCTATTTGTCACTCTTTTCAGGTACGAAAAAACACAACACAACTTTGCAGCTGATAAATGTAAACAATCTGTATGTAGGTAAAGTGATGTACAATAATTATAATAGGGTATATCCTTGGTGTAAGACAGCATAGAATTAACCTAGCACAAAATCCTCTATTGACTGATTTAAGGATTTATTCAGTAATGGGGTCTTTACACTAGGCCAACTTATGAATGTCTCACACCAAGGATATACCGGAACTTAACAATAGAGCACTCGTGCAAGCATTAGTGGTCAACTAAATGACTCTGATTGTTGGTGTCCTTTTCTTTAATTCTATTACCTAAGAGCTAATTTAGAGTAATGGATCTTAAATAGGGAGTTCTTATTAATTAAAGGGCATGCAGAGATGTGAAGGTGGCTGCGTCCTCAATTAGGATTGACGGATTAAAGGATTATACAGCTTTATTTCGTAATGGGGTCTTTACCCCACTAGTCTAACTGATGAATGTCTTACACCAAGGATATAGACAAGGAGGTTGAGGCATGCTTGGTATCCATTCTGAGATGGATAGAGAGTATCGATGTAGCGAAGGCAAACTCTATAGCATGATATTCAGTCAGGAGAATTTGTTACTTCTTGATTTGAAGAGTTATGAATAATATCAGGCATAATTGAGCGAATTTCAGTTCTTTCCTTCTACGTTACCGCTTTCTTCGGTCTGATTTACCCTGCAACTATAGGCGAAGGAAGCACCAGAGTATGAAATATTCAGCTTTTTTTCAGTGTTTCTGAAAAGCTTATTTCATGTCTGTCTTATGCTTCCTGAAGAGCAATTTATGAAAAACCACGGAAGATTCTCTGTACATTGTATTGTTCAATGTATGCAGATAGATGAATCAAACTCGCACAAATAATGGCAGAAGTTGCAACACCAAAGAGATATCAAATTTGTTACCAAAGCAATGCTTTTTAATGCATGAATAAATCATTTGATATTTCTTTTCTAATTCACTTCCATAAACGCTTAACTGAACCATGTTAAATGCTTATAAATGGTGGAAAAGGTGTATGATACGCACAAAAGATCTGAACTTATGTATGTTTTATAAAAGCACTGCCATCAAGACCATGTGTTTCAGACTTGTGTCTTGCATTTTGTTGTCTTTTGGTATTTAATTTTCCATCATTTTATTTGATGTAGTAGTTCATGTGTCAAATTTTGATGACGACTTCCTATAAAAGTAATGGTATGGGCCATATGTCTGCTTATCTCTACATACACAGTGGTTCCATAGGCTCCCACAATGCATTGGGAGCTTATGGAACATTTCTTCTCCCACCATGCATTTGGGAGACTATTGAATTTTTCTTCTCCCAAAATGCACCTTGTTTATATTGTGTAAATAGTCTTGATTTTATATATAATATTCACAATGCATGATTAAATAATGATTAAATGTTATGTTGATATACATTAATTTGTTTCTTCTTTTGCACCATAGTGGTAATTATTCATTATCCGTGCATAGTTCTTGTGATTCATGTTTGTGTTTCGCAATGTCCACAAATAACAGCGATGCTTGTAGTTGAAAAAGGCGGCAATATCCTCAAATAGGTCTTACATACGGAATAAAGCACACAGCAGCTATCATATTTACAATGTAATTCAAAGGCAAATCAATTGCTCCCTTGTGCTTTATTCTGTATGTAAGACCTATTGGAGGATATTGCCAAAAAGGCTGCTGTCCGGTGCCGAATTTATATACTTCTATGGTTTATTGTCTTGATGATTTTATTTCAATTTTGGTGTTAGCTTATTTAAAATGTGATTCTAAATTGAACATATGCTGGGGTTCTTAAATTTCAATGTACCCGATAGTAGCTATCTTGCTCTGTAAATGGTATGTTGATGTTGTCTTGCTTTTTGATAGGTTGACACTTCCAGCTTTTTGATTGGTTGACACTGCTGCTTTTTGATTGGTGGAAACACCTTTCATATTGGTTGACTTGTAATTGAAAAGACAAACTCTGCATTCACACTTTCCAGACAATCCATCTTTGGACGATCGATTATCGCTAATTGGAGACTAAACTCAGCCGTTTTAAAATGTGCAAGAAATTTGATCGATTATCGGTCATTCAATTCACAGAGGAGTTGCCTTTTTTTTGCGATTGATAATCAGACTGGGTCATTGCGTATACATAAAATCGATCGATCTGACGATCGATCATCAGGCTAATGTGAAAAGGCTTACTGTTAATAACTGACAATGTCGTTCAATTTGAGGTCAAAATTATTTACTTTTGGCCATTATTTTCTAAGCTGTGCTAGTATCAGATTGGAAATATATTCCAAACATAACATGCACATATTAGTTTCTCTCGGTTTTCCTTTCACAGAAAGCAGAACTGGAACACTAAAAAGATGTACTGTATGTATAGTTTACAATACCAAACGTGTATATTGTGTTTTCACTCAGTATTATTTCTTTGGCATCATTCAGGAATGGCTGTGATGGTATGCCAAAATAACCTAGGCCTATTAGGTAGGTTAATGGAAGCCGAGTAGTGATTCTATATTGTCACCCAAACTCATGATTTTGTATTAGTTTAACTTTTGTTGTTTGTTGTTGGCGGTATTTGAGTGGGATATTTTTGTCGCTATAAGGGATCGTGAAGAAATAAAGGAAAAACATGTGGTTCATGCTCCAGTATGATTTACAATATGCAACATGCATAGAGTAACGCAAAGGGGTTTGTTTTGTTTTGTTGAGTAATAATGTTAAGCACATTGTTTCAAAAATTGAAACAACTTTTGTCATGTTAAACTCCCAATTTGTCATTTCACTCAATTTGCTTGTAATTGTGCCTTTTCTACCAAACAATAATGTGTATCTTCTATGAGTATTTGGTTTGATGATTCATAAAATACCTATTTTTTACAGTTGAAATTTTTGTATTCAATAATTGCTTGTTGGATAAATTATAATGCATTAGAAAATTAGAAATATTACATGTTAGTTACAACCAGGGTCAGTTTTAGAACAACTTCTGATTGGATGATTCAAGCAAAAAAATGTTATAAAACAACTGATCTCATTGGATGTTACAGAGTATAGTTTTGGAACAATTCCTCTGATTGGACAGTACAGAGATAACGGGATTCCGAAGAATTTCCCGAATTAGATGGTATTTAGAAGAATGTTTCAGAGCATCTAATCTAAGATTTTTTAACAATTCTAGTGTTTAAATGGACAGAGAAAAATTGAACATATGCTCTGATGGGACGGTACTACAAACATTGTTTGAAACAACATCTCTGACTGAGCGTATTCCAATGAGTGATTGTAATGACAAGGTGTAAAGTACCCACCAATTCAATAAAAGACAAATCCTGGCACTTGCACTTAAATATTGTATCCATCACTAAAATACGCTCTGACATCACTGCACAGTCATATAAAAGTATGATTTGTCATTGGGGACTATTAAAGGTGGATGCTCCGATCACTTAAGCTTTTTTCCCTCCATCAAAATATTTTGATATCAAAAGAAACCCCATATTTTTCTCATTATATCTGTAAATTGTTTGGCGCAAGATATGTTCCATTTAAATGTTATCGAAAGGCCAAAATGCAGTGAATTACTGCCAAAGGTGGTTAACCAGCTGGCCAGTTGGTGTACTACTCAAGGGGCAAATTTCATGTCACCTTGTGCTTCTAAAATAAGAACCATTGGAGTTATGCAACTTAAACTTTAGAATACAACTATTTTAAGGTCGACCCTTTGTGTAGAATAAAAAACATCCAAGTTGAAAATTGGGCCAGCAATCGGAACACCTACCTTTGACATTGAGTATTTTACAGCACATCACATTCTCAAGGACTCTGGTCATTGACCTTTATATAATCCTATTTAAGCGATACATTGACTTCATATTCCAGGTGCCATAAATTATAATCACCCACACCTACAGCCAATGTATCCAATCATTAAGATAACCAATTGCCAAATAAGTAAACACGTTCAGTGCTATGAGTGATCTATAAAAGAGATATCGTTGTGTACATATAGAGATGAAACAAAAAAATTGAGGTACAGGATAACCTCACAAAAAAAAGACAACAAATTTGAACGGACAATAGAATCCATTGTTCTCTATCCATTATTGTAAATATTGGCTATGATGTATGTTTACCGAGCGTGACGTGAATGAACAGCGCCACCACACAATGTATAAAAAAAAGGATGAGTGTGTATTTGATTTATCGGTTATGATGAGGCTATCTTCAGTAAGTAGGTGATTAAGTAGGTACATTATATAGATGTAGGTTATTAATTAACAAATATAGATGTAGCGCGTAGACTTTGTTTTCCCCCTTTCACTATGCATCTAATTATATCTTGTATTCCTATCGCAGCAGCAGATAATTACTTTAGGGAGCTAATTGATTTTTTAAAAATTAAAAGAGGGTATGTTACCGTATGTACTCCTCCAAACAGAGATCTATTTTTGAATGATTTTACCTTATATCGAAAACTAATAAGACTGTCATTGATAGAAGATTGCAGCGAGACCATGGGTTTCAATTTGTTTCATATTAACTATTTACCCTGGAGTTTATCATACAACATGCTTCCCGATATAGAAATGTCATTCTAAATAATGAGAATGAACATGTGTGCAGGGTCAGAACTCCGTCAAAAGGTTGCGAGAATCCATTTAGATTCTTGCAGAGGATTTTGCAAGAATCTGTGGATTCTCCTCCTTTCAAATAGAGTGTTAGACAGATTATCTACAAGAATCAACTTGGATTCTCGCAACTTTACCGGCGGGAATCTTTGCGAGAATGGATTCTCCTCGAATTTCTGACCCTAGTGTGATCCAAAAGTTTGTCAAATGGCCATCAGTAGTTTATCCACTTGTATTTAATTCATTACATATATAATAAGAGAACATGTTCCATTTCAAGAATTTCACCTATCGTCTATTATACCTTCCTCTCAGCAGTGACACATATGTTTATTATACAATGAAGAAAAACAATCCTGTATTACGGGCAAGCTGACCTTGGGTTGTGTTGGTCGTTCAGGTGTTTTTTTCTCTTTTTTCTGGAAATGTTCCATTTGTTTCAAAATGTCAATAAGAAATTCAACAAAATTTGCAGAAAATAAATAAATTCAACAAATATAAATGTTTTGGTCGGGGCCTGTACCCTGTTGCCTTGGACATTGCTTTTGCATGTTAATGCTGAGGTTTGTCTTTAATAACACAGTAATGTGAAAAATTGTTAAGTGATTCCCTTGTTTTAATAATGAGCTGCAATCACTAAAAACATGTTGTGCTGTCACTGAACAGGTGTTAGGTAAATGGATTATTGGAATAGTTACAACAATTCTAATATCAACAAAATTATGTTTATTGGGAAGATAGTCGCATACATGTTCAACAAATATATAGCACATGTGTAGTACTGACTGAATACACTTTTTTCTTAAGAAATAAAATTAAACAAACCATTTTTTTCTCTCAAAATTCAGCGATCAAAATGTACAGCACTCAGATGGGCTTTCTTATGTTTTTCTCTTGGACCGAGTCCCTTTATATGGTAATGATATATTGTACCACCACATAATGTACATATCCTTCCAGTATTTGTATTTGCTGTCAAGTCAATGCACTATGGGCTGTTTTCTGTGTGAGTCTTATGATTTTTTGTTGTGCCCAGTAAAAAAGAAAAATACCCAAAGATAAGAGGTAAAACAAATTGGTTTTATCAGATTTTGTTTTAATAGTTTTATTAATATATATTTTATGGTTATTGAGAGAAAACTCTGGTTTTAACATCTCCAAGTCATTGCAATTTTGAGCTAGGTATTTTGGCTTTTTACTATTGAAAATTTGGTGCGTTTAGACCCCGAATCTTTTCATCGCCTAAAATGAAGAATTCTCTGGGCTCTTGAGATACGCGATTTCTTTTTAAAGGCATTGCATTGCAGGCCTTTCAAGTGGTAATGCATTAACATATTGTTTTGAATTTTTAAGGGCGCAATGGTTGTAAACTTATTGTAAGAGCTAGTGGTGGTCGCAATTTAATGGGTTTTAATGGTCAAGAAAAGAATTGAAATTTAATTGGTATATTTTGTGTGAGAAAACAGTAAAACTGTTTTTCTAGTTTGGATATGGGCTATATTAATAATTCGATTTGTATTTTGATGAATGTATTTTTCTTGATCAAGGTTTCAAATTGAACTTGGTGTATTTTCCACATCATTTTGGGATTTCTTAACACTTTCCCACGCGACAGGCGTCTGCAGACGACATTCCAAAATTTCACAAGATGTTTCAAAAATGTCAACATTATTGCATTTAAATTTAATTGCCATATTTTGAATCACCATGAGAAATGCATTAAAATAAGTACAGATGTGCCTAGTATTGGTTCACTAATTCTTGAGATAGTCTTTGAAATTTGGGAAACGTTTCTGACAAATCTGTTTTGTATATGTGGAAAATGTTAAGAAACAAATGAATATGTTACATTGAAAATTGAGCATAAACAAGTAATTCATGTGCTATATAATAATGATATAATACAATATACATTTATATGTGCCTCCGTGTTATGATTTGAATTACCCTCGTGCTGCAAAAACGGCACAAGTGTTCTGCCGTTCATTCACTTTGCTGCATCATTTATTTTTGTGTTCCATATTATTTTCATTTGTAGTATAAATCCATTTTAAGTGTACATAGAGTCTCTTACTCGTATCTAACAATCACACTCTTTATAGGTAGATAGGTACCAAGGGTTAACCAGTGCTCAAATCTTAAGTAAGACTCTGTTGTATCAATACAAATAAAATTAAAATTATTTCAATTTCAATCGCCCTGTATTCTCATTAACATATTTTGGAGATATCTGTTTATAGAACAATTTATGAAGGAAAAAAAGAAGATATATATTTAATTTATGAAATGATTTTTTTTGTGTCTATAAAATCACCATTTAATCAATATAGTGTCTAAAATGAAATGATATAATTATGGTAGTCCTACTATATGTATATTTTTAACTATTCTTTATCTTGGTTTGGGAAAACAGCAACTATCTTACCTTATTTGTTAAAAAAACCATAAGTGTCATTAATTTTAAATTGGCTGTGTCATGATTTCTTGGACAAGACCTTATTAGCTTCCGTGTACTGCAGAAGTTTGCCTTCTATGATGACATTTGGCATTACATGGGTTTAAAACTTTCGGGCATTTTGCCAATCGACAATCTTTTTTTATATTTTGTGTTTCATATCAATGAAAAGCAGATGTTTTCCTCTTTCCAGCAATACCTCATTCATAGCAATCATTTATTACAGTGCTTAGCCACCTGCTTGTTTGTTCAAAAGAACAACTCTGTCGTCTGTCTGTTCAATGAAGTGTTTCATTGACAACTAACAGTGTAGAGTGATGCTCTATTGACTTTTAAGCACAAAATAGTCATGATTTAGACACATTCAGATTAGCATTGAAACACGTGATTGCTTTAAATGTGGGCTCATTGTGAAGATGAATTCATCAGCTTTCTATTTATGTGCAACATCGTCAAAATATATCGCAAGATAGATTATTGAAATGTTTTTTGAGGGTTTTAGATTAGATGCCTAAACCTGTCCAAGAAACCTTTACACACAACTAAACTATGTGTCGGCTCAAGTAGGGGGTGACTTCAGCATGTGTCCTAGAGAATGCATCATTATATCCTGTGCGTATATCAATTGCAACAACATACAAAAATACTTTAAACATGGACATTTTCGCGCTATATTAAGTTCTCGCTTTAAGCAGCTACCGCCGAAATGAAAACATGCAAACATATTTATTTGGTGTATAGGTCTTATGTAATGAGCTTTCAAATCGCGAATTTAATAACAAGCGAAATGACTGAAAATCAGCAAAGCGCGAACATTAATCATGCAAAAATTAGCACTTTTACATTCAAGCGATCAAAGAAGAATGTGAGATGTGGTGTAGTACACTGTGCTGCACATATCACTGGATTTTACCCTGAAATCATCTCCTAACTTGAGCAGATACGTAGAGTATAGCAAAAATGTGTTGAGCATGTTATCTATCCCACTACTTGCAAGAATCATATCCAGTAAGCAAAAGGTCAATTGTTCACTACACTATTGGTTACAGGTCAATTGAACTGTGTCAATGAATTGAGACTAATGATTACATTGCAGTGTTGAGATAGATGTACATGCCACACACACAACCATATTCTTTAGTTTTGAACATGTTCAGTAATCATCGTTCCAATTGGGAAAATATTTTCAATACCTTTAAAAAAATATCGGTAGTGGTTCCAACTATGGGTGATATTTAACAATATTATACCATTATAATTGTGTTATATTTACTTTTCAATTCAATTTTAACCTCTCCATTTTACCATTATAACAAGTAACTGAAGTTAAGTAACTCCTGATTTGAGCCTTGATTTATTTGTAAATTGTACATTTTCTGTGAGGTGGGGTCTATTTACTGCATTGGTTGAGGAGGCAATGTGAAAAAAAATAACAATGTGAAAAAAAATTGACAAAATCAGAAGCTTATTTAGTAAGATATTTAGTTGTTGAATTAAACAAAAATAACCAAATTTCTGTTTGTCTGTTGTCATTTATTTTGTCTGTATTCTATGAGCTCTACCAGTTAGTCACCAAGGTCAACACTAAATAGTATTGTGAGGTTTGCTTTTTTTATCACCATGTCAACTATTCTAAAACTCTGACATCTACAAGTACCACATGAATTGTGTCTAATTCCCACTACGTGGTCCAATTAAAAGACTGCAAATGACATAATTATGCCCAAGGGTATATATACTAACCTTCATAACCCTGAAAATGACCCACATAGTCAGTGGTTGACCAAATCTTTTGATGATTTATTACCAGTGAAATGTCAAAATCACCGGTCCAAAAGTGTTAAGGGATGGGAACATAATGCAACTAATTCAGCTTCATTGTAAAGTTTAGTTATAATATTCTGAAAATGTGAGATAATCCAATTAAAAATAAGACCGCTAGTATAATTTGCGTAAACCGTATTAGTTCCAAATTGGCGAAAAATATTCGGGTTTTATCTCTTTGCGAACAAAAGTAATCCAAGCGTACATGTGAGATTAAGGTCGCACGCACACAATTTTGGCACACGCATGCGTCACACATGTGACCTGGCACCACAAAATGAGCGGAATGTCGCGGCGAAGATGTTGCTGAATTGAGCTAGGATAGCATGTTATTGATTTTTGCCGTTTGTTGTTAGTATGGACCAAGCCCTTTTGTTCTAGCAGGATTATAAAATAAATAGCCTGGCAAGGCTGGTAATACTCTAAACGTAACAATACATACTACTATTTTAGAATTCCCCTATAGAAGGGACCATACCAACAACAATTTAAACGGCAAATCAATAACATGCTATGCTGTCTCAATTCAGCAACATCTTCGCCGAGACTTTGCGCTCATTTTGTGGTGCCAGGTCATATATGGTGTTTCCATCATGCGTGTCTGCGTCCACAGGCTGAAAAAGTAGGCAATACGGAAAGCTCCTTGCAGGAAAATTTGAGCATTTGGAGGGAAATTTTGGCATTTGGAGGGAAATGTTACTCTTTCATTAAGAAATGCATTCCATTTTGGAGGGAAATTTGGAATCGCTTGCCGGGAAAAAAACATTTTTTCAGGCCATGTCTGCGTCCTATATTGATTCGCTACTGCCAGGAGGCTTCGCCAATTTGGATTCAAAAAAAATCTAAACTTGTTTTTCAGTTGATCATTAAGGTGATTTTAATATCTATTTAGAAATCCTACTGGGTATCAATTTGCTATAGAAGTGCCATGCAATAAGATTTGTTTCCCCAGTAATGGGTCCAAACGAATCACTGGGCATACGGGGCGGGGAATTCAAACTTGGCCTTGTATAGCATGTGCCATGTGATTTGTGTGGACTTATTGCTGAGGCGACGAAGCATGTTATGCGCAGTTACACCATCACATCATAGACCTTGAATACCGGGACAATCATGTCTATTGAAATGTTGTGTAGAGCTGATACATGTGCATCTCGCTCACACCTGTAAAACTGGCATGTTTGAAAAACCCGGTAATAACGTGGGTACTGCTAGTCTATTGCAGCAACAGCAAATGATTAGTACCTATCGATGCCCAAAGTTCATTAATTTTTGACATCATCGAAATCAATGGGATTAGGTCTGTTGTTTTTTCATCTTTGTCATACTGCACTCTTTTAATAGAATTATAGATCATGAATACCGGATTTATCAAACTCAAGATACAATCCATTATGTAAGTCATGGCGATTTCACATTTTTGACAAAGTGCTAAAAAAATGTGTGTTATTACAGCTTGTTTGAAAGAAATTCGTGTATTCTCATAATTTCTTGTCTACTAATATAATCTTGTGTGTCTTTCTGTTGTAACTGCTATTAGTTATGGGTGTTCAAATCATTAATAATTCTTCTTTTTAATTCAATTGAAAGGGTAAAAGAAGTTGGTCACACTTGAGTGACCCCATGCATTGTTTTATTTGACAAGGGTTTAGGGACTTCTAAATGAATGTGGTGAATTACCAGTGGCTTAGATTTCATTTTCACATTGGAGAATGGATTTCTTGAGGTTAAAAAGTAAGGGACTATAACATTTTACCAAGTTTGTAGGAAATCGCATCCCCAATATGAAAAAGAAGTCTAAGCCACTGCTAATTAACCATGACCACGTCTTTACCTATTTAAATGTCCCTCAAGTTTAGCCTCAAAACTAACTCATTATAGAAACAAAGCTTGGGGTCGCTCATGCGTGACGATCCATTTTTACTCTTCAAATTGAATCAAAATGAAGAAGTATTGATAGTTTGAACAACCGTATGATATAACAACAGTTTAGAATAGAAAGGAACCAAAGATATTAGCAGACAAGAAATTACGAGAATGTATTAGTTTCTTTCAATCTGTTTACAAACACATTTTTTTTGCACTTTGCCAAAAAGGTGAAATCACCATGTCTTACACAATGGAGTGTAACTTTAGTTAAATAGGTCCGATATTCATGATCTAAAATTCTAATGAAAGGGTACAGTATATCAAATTTGATTAAAAAAACCCGGATCTAATCTCATTGATTTTGATGATGAAAAAATGTATTGAACTTTGGCATCGATGGGTACTAATCATTTTGGGACAGCCTGTAGTTTCAATAGAAAGTATCTTCACCATCCATGCCTACATTATCTATGATCAAATCTACAAATTTTACTAGAATGCACACACACACACCTCAGAAGAAACTGCACTAGACAATATTTTACTGTTAACAAAGGTGCTTTTATTTTACAAAACAAAACCTCTGATAAAATATGGCAGGGAACAAACTGACCAAACTTGGCTTAAAATACACAGTAAATCTTAACAAGTTATGGTAACAACTTCACACGGGTTAAGGTGTTTCACTAGTGTTTCTATTTCACAGTGAAGACACACAGCCTACTTAGTGGATAACTGGATATGAGGTTACGGGGATGTGCCGCCAAATAGGGTCCCATTTTTCACCCTCATGTAACTGGATGACCCCTTTTCAAAGCCATTTTTGGTAAATATATGGGTCTAAAATCCTTAATTTTGATGTGTTTCGCCAAAATGTTAGCAAAATCTGTACCCCGATACTGTTTGGGTCATTTTTCATTTTTGCTGGCGGCACATCCCTACCAACAACAAAAATCCAAATATTTGAAATTTGTTGATTTGTTGATGAATTTGTTGACATAGTGCACGGTAGTAACTCATGATTACTGGTTCAAGTCTTGGCCCATACATCTGTTCTGAAGTATGATGCCGCAATGTGGTTCGTAACAAAGTTAGCAAAGCCAGTTGACCTGGCAACAGGTACTACGCCAGTGAAACTGACATCTGTAAACGGAGAGTTTCAGTATATTTAGACTTTCAAAAAGTGCATAAATTGTTACAATCTATAATAATGATTTTATGTGGTCTTATCTTTTCAAGACAACAAAATGTACAATACACTTTAACTGGTTCATTGGATGCTTACTAACAATTCTGACAAGGCCAAAAAAACAACAAGTTTGTCTCAGAAGAAACCTGAAAAAAGGCAATGCAAAATGCGATTTTTAAATATATTTTTTATTAAAAAATGCTATGCGAAATGCAGAATTTGTGTTTTTGTTTATTTTACATGAGACGGGCTCTGTGAAGCAAGACAATGAAACTGATATGGTACTTCACAATGTGAAATTAAAATTTGAAGAAGCATAGTCCAATAAATCACTGGATTCAGTTACTTTTCTTGAGTTAAAATACTGTTTTAATATTTAATAATTTTAAATGTTCATGAAAAAAAAAGTTTCAAAAAAAAGGAGTGCAGTAAAAATAAAGTTTAAAAGCTACGCGCGTTGCGCACGGTCTTCTAAGACAAACTTGTTTTGTTTTTTTGCCCAATATAACATTTTAAAGCTATACTTGCTTGTTATCACAAATACAATATGCTTCCATATTGTGCATGCATGATAGCACCTTTCAAAAACAACATGAAGATACAAATTTAAGCTATCTTCTCAAATAAACATTTTGTATCAAAAAATGAACATGACCTACTACTGTAAAAGTCAATATTTTCGCGAGAAGATATTTTCACGAAAATGGTCATAACAGGCATTTCACGATTTTCAACATTTGTGAACAAAAGTCAATGGAAATCAATAATTTTCGCGAGTTTATATTTTCGCGAGTTTATATTTTCGCGGATGAGGATTGATTCGCGAAATTCGCGAAAATAAAAACCTCGCGAAAATTTCTACTTTTACAGTAATAGTACACCCACAAAAAGGACTTAAAGAGAACGAACACTGTGATTGCATGCAATTTGCACCAAGTGCTTTTTAAGAACATATCAGTTGTACATTAAAATACCCTGTGTGATAACAATCTGTGATATGGCCACGAAAACCCTGTTCTACGAGCCTCGCCAAACCGTTCTTTCCCAAATTTTCAATTGCAATTGCAAAATTGTGTTGCAACTTTTGAAAATGTTTAATAATTTCGAAATTGCTGAAAATTCACCAAAATTTCATGATTTGTTTTAGAAAAGAATTTAAATGGTTGTTTGCTCGTAGAACAGGGCTTTTTTGTCGTCTAAAGTACACATGTAGAAAAAATTGTGCTTGGTGCAGCATAGGATCAGTAATTGGTAATTAGCTGCGGTCACCATGCCTCAAATTAAGCGTGCATGGGCCATGCAGCTACTATTGACCAAAGTATTTGAAAAACACCAGGAGCTCGCTTAATTTCTTTCTGCAACCATAACGGGATGCATCCCATTGTGTTACTACGCTTTATTCCGTGTAGCGTTCTGTTGTCTATGCATCCCGTTATAGTTGCATAAAGAAAATACGCCAGGAGCTTAAAGGTATATTTAATGTGATCTTTTCCAGGGGACGCCCTCAATCCTTGAAAAAAAAATTGAAAGCAGATTTACTTTTCTGATCATAAATCATAAATATATTCCAAGTTACAGAGCGATACGATTCCTAATAACCTCATAATCATGGTTTTAGAGTGAATTTAGAGTAAAATTTGAAAAAAAATTAGATTATGGGGGCGCACCACCAAATCACTCCGCATTTATGTAATAACGAAATTCGGTTAATGAAGTTCTAACATTGAAGTCACGATTTTAATAAGAAGATAGGCTTGAAATTGCACGATATTCGGCAATATGATTGAGATATAAGTTAAGATTATATAACCAACAAATCATACTATTTTGAAAACGTTAAGCTAAAATAGGCACGCGGATGTTCACGACAGCCGATACCCAAATATGAGTGATGTGTATCATTGAAAATAGGGTTGCGGCGCTATTTGTCGCTGTAGCGGGAACAGTCAAGGGATAGGACCATGTTTTGACCGGTGATTTAGAGAGTTGAGATAATTTCCCGTATTTTGAGAGCAAACAGTGTCTCTCAAGTACTGCAGAATATTTCAAAATATGACCATGAAAATGACTCTAAACACGTCTGAAAATGCGCCGCGTATAATTTACGGAGTGTCCCACGCATAAATATTCAACAGGGTTTTCCAAATGTTGGTAAAATATTCAAAAAATTAAAGACAAATGCTTGAATTTGATATCAAACACTATATCTCAAGTTTTGCAGAAAGCGCCACAATAGCACCGTGAACATGACTGTCAACACTCAATTTTCATGAAGCGTATATTTGGTGGTGCGCCCCCTTATAAGAGCGCGTGATTCATACAAAAATGTATCAGACTGATGGAATAAACTCGATTTTATTAAATAAATGAATAGAATTAGAGTGTCATTATGTTTTTTACTGTTTTGTTATTCGACCAGCAAATATAATTTGATATAATTGATTTTGTAGCGGGAAAAGGAAAGCCAGGCATCACCGTTCAAATTAGGCGTCCGACATCGACACGCCGCACAATCGTGATAAAACCCTTATTATTAGAACTATCATAAATAGAAGATTGTTTTATATTTCCTATATTCCAGAGATCTATTTGATGTTTCAAAATGATCCTTTCTACTTGAAAGTAAATGGTTATCGGGGTCAGGGGTCAATGGGTTATTTCATTATACCACGATAGGGGTGTCCAGTTGAACCTACGCAAGAGGACATTGGGCGGGTTTTTCTTATTAAATTGAAGTCAAAATGTATGTTAATGCCTACCTAAAGTTTACAATTACAAGGTATGGCACATCCTTTATCTTTGTAAAATTGTAATATACATTTACTTGCTTTTTGTTGATGTTTGTTGTGTTTTTGTGATGGGGTGTGTGTGTGTATCTATTATATATACCTCTATGCGGAAATGTCGGAATCCTGTATTTTGACAGTGAAAGTTTTATTGCCGCCGCATCAGAGCGTTTCACGATGGCGAATGCTGTTGCTCTTGAGGAGCAGGCATTTGACAAAAGATTGAAGCGCATCCTAGACCATACTGTGTTGGAAAACGCTTGCAAAATATGGCAGGGAAAGTCGCGGACGGGTCGGTACGGCAGGGTATGCTTTCAGTACCCGGGCCAACCTGGCAGTGTGCAAATGAGCGTGAGCCGTGCTGCCTTCATCCTACATCACCGTAGGCCAGACATGGTGGGCGGCGGAGAAGGGGATGTTTCGCATCTTTGCAAACGGCCGTTGTGTGTCAACCTTCAGCATTTGACACTGGAAAATCGGGCCGCAAATACCCAACGGCGCACATGTCAACGAGATGGGTCATGTTACGGGTGTCAACCACCGTGTATCTTTGACTAGGCTTAGCCTATGCCTGCTGTATAATCAAACGGCCCTTCTCAGGGCCAACCAAACCAACGGCCCTTTTCAGGGCCAACCATTATCAAAAAGAGAAAATGACACTGAAGTCCCATTATAAGTGTTGCTTGTTTTTAATACAACTAAACATGAGAGACATATAATAAAAGGGTGTAAATACAAAATACATAGTTTGAATATAAAGAAGGTAATTCATTATCTATCTAGAATATCGATGATCCCCTCGAACCACCGGATCTTGACATCCGGGGGGAGTACCCTTCGGTGGCTCGTATGGTCGTTCCCTTTTTCCGGGTGTGACACGCCTTTTTACAGATGCGATAATGTAATGACTTCTTTCTTTCCTTGTCATAGGCTTTACGTTTAATTAGCTTAAATCTCGTATTACTGGCTGGGGGGGTCAGCATCATTTGCTGCACCAAAATGACTATTTGTGGTCACTGTGGATGCGGTTTCGCCCAAGCTCATGGAATGGTTTGCCGAGTGTGCACGGCCGGCGAAATTCCGGGGGTAGTTGCGAGATTTAGGGAGACTTTTCAGTATTGTAAGGTGGGATGCCTCAACCCTATTTGTAGTTAAGTTGCTTCGCTGTCCTTCTACCGCAGTGGGTCCCAACTTATTTCCCATCCATCTGGCAATGATCGCTTCATCTGCCGATGACAGCACTAGGTAGGAATGAAGCGGAAGCCCCTGTGGTATCTGTAAATGAAAAGCAAAAAGTGTTAATGTCGTAAATATGTTTATCAGCTGTTATAGTCCTATATCAGCTGTTATAGTCCTATACAGCTGTTATAGGACTATAACAGCTGTCTGTTATAGTCCTATATCAGCTGTTATAGGACTATACAGCTGTTATAGGACTATAACAGCTGTCTGTTATAGTCCTATATCAGCTGTTATAGGACTATCAGCTGTTATAGGACTATAACAGCTGATATAGGACTATATCAGCTGTCTGTTATAGTCCTATATCAGTATAGGACTATAATATCAGCTGTCATAGTCCTATATCAGCTGTTGTAGTCCTATCCTGCCTTCGCCTATTATTTATGTGATGGCTATTTCTTATTTGGTATTCACCTTTGGGTTCCCTTTCTTTCTGTGAGCACCGCACACTAACGAGAAACGTCTGCAGACGTCCTTGTCTCCCGTAATACATGCAAGTATACCCCTCTGTATGTTGTCGCACATTCTCTTCAGTCTCTCCATGTTGCCCCGACATTTGTCATGCGCCTTCCTGAATTCCCAGCTGCATCTTTTCTCGATAAAGCTCGCAACCATCCGTTTATGTTGAGTTCTTATCGCGATGGTAGTGCCCCCTAATCCCATATCTGATAGATTAGAACGACATATATTTCTGCCAATTGTCTTGGTAAGGTGGCGGGTGCAATCACCTTTTATTATCGTCACCCCATTCGCTGTCATGGATGGTGTCATCCCTTTAAGGGTGTGGGAGTCCCCATCCGTCACCAATTCACTTACTAGCAGGACAGTATCTCCAGTAGTCATATCGTCACCCATTAGTCTTCCAAACTCAAATTCCACATTCCCCATCGGCCGTTGTGGCGGATAGTCGCGCTTACAGTCTGCCATATGGTGGCCCTCAACACAAGAGCAGAGTTTACTTCTTGTGTTGAAAGCCACGGGCATCTCCAGACCGGGTTCCGCGCATATCAGTGGACACCAGGCTTGTGTGCCAGGTTGGTAAAATGACCGCCCCTTGATTGGATTGTTGTAGCATGTGTCAGTTAGGGCTACAATTTCCAAGTTCTCTTCAGTGAATTCATTCCAATTTCTCATTTTCAAACACTGTACTATGGTCTGTCGATTAGAGTCTAGCTGTGCGCGGTTCAAACCAACCATGGCATCACTAATTTTGTTGGACAACTTCTGCATCGATGACACACACGGGGCGTCGATGTCGCATGCCACAAAAAGCTGCCTTATCGCCGAATTTCCAATTGGAAGTTTGGACAGCGCTACCTGAAGCTGTACGTTTATCTTTGCCGCCGTTCTACCTCTCGCTGCGCCAGTACTGCTGTCATCACATGATGAATTCACTTGGTCGACTTTTTGGTAAAATTCCAAACTCTCAGACATATATCTGCAACTTTCCGCCGTACACTTCATTTGGCAAGTGAACGCCGCGCCCCATTTTTTGTATGACGCGGGGTCAAATACAACATCTCCGGTGCATTGGGGATATTGAAACAGGTGCCTCTTAATGCAGCGATTGAAATGTGTTTCAACCTGTTCGGCATTCACAATTAAGTTGCCTGTAAGTCTTGTCGGTGCTGGGGTATCGGCGAAGTTTTTTCCCGTTTGTTTGGGACGTAGGGCCGACGGCACCAAATCAGGTGTGCGTGGGTTCAGTGCCAGACTGTATAGTTCACTCTCAATCCTTGTCCATTTATCTGAGAAAATATCGACAAAGTATGTAACACATTAATGATAATATTGTCTATATAATTTATACCGGATCCCACATTATGACACCAATTAAAGGCCGTTAGATATTATTGTTTACATACTATCAGCGCCTATTGCGGTTTAAATCCTTTAAAAGTCTTTCTATACATACTAACAAAATACAATCTTTGTTACATTTACCTTTCACGCAGTGCACACTTGATATATCTTCAGCAGCTGCAGTGGCTTCTCGCCGTGTACGGCGTATTCCGTGACCTTTCTCAAAACAAGTCTTTCGTTTCTTTTTAATACCAGAACTTCTCATATTATCTCGTTTAATTCGTGACATATCCGACTGCTAAAGCAAATGATGCCGCACCGGAAACGCAGCCGTGTGTATTTGACGCGTACACAACACTGCGTTGCGCAGGTGACGCGGCACAACGGGTGACGGACATGACGCGGATCAACCAAATACGAATACGCACAGATTCTATCTGAAATTAAACGGTACTCAATTTTGCATTTTAACGGCTGTAGACACCCATCTTCAAATGGCTGTATTTGCCAAAGTTGTTGATGAAATACGTTCAAATTTCGCAAGTATATTGGAAATGATGTAATCAAAGATATGAAAGTGTCAAAAATGTCAAAATCGAACATTGGGGTGGTTCCAAGGGGGCGCACCACCAAATCACTCCGCATTTATGTAATAACGAAATTCGGTTAATGAAGTTCTAACATTGAAGTCACGATTTTAATAAGAAGATAGGCTTGAAATTGCACGATATTCGGCAATATGATTGAGATATAAGTTAAGATTATATAACCAACAAATCATACTATTTTGAAAACGTTAAGCTAAAATAGGCACGCGGATGTTCACGACAGCCGATACCCAAATATGAGTGATGTGTATCATTGAAAATAGGGTTGCGGCGCTATTTGTCGCTGTAGCGGGAAAAGTCAAGGGATAGGACCATGTTTTGACCGGTGATTTAGAGAGTTGAGATAATTTCCCATATTTTGAGAGCAAACAGTGTCTCTCAAGTACTGCAGAATATTTCAAAATATGACCATGAAAATGACTCTAAACACGTCTGAAAATGCGCCGCGTATAATTTACGGAGTGTCCCACGCATAAATATTCAACAGGGTTTTCCAAATGTTGGTAAAATATTCAAAAAATTAAAGACAAATGCTTGAATTTGATATCAAACACTATATCTCAAGTTTTGCAGAAAGCGCCACAATAGCACCGTGAACATGACTGTCAACACTCAATTTTCATGAAGCGTATATTTGGTGGTGTGCCCCCTTATACCGCTCGGTACAATCTATTTTCAAACCATGATTTTGAAATAATTAGGAATCGTATCGATCTGCAAGAAAATCTGCTTTCGTAGTAAAAATCAATGATAGAGGGCGCTACTTGGAAAAGATCACATAAAATGCCTTTAAGCTTGGCAACTAAGGATAAACTCCCAGCTCCTGCTTAATTCGAGGTTTGGCGGTCACTGGAACACTCTTTGACATCACAGAGGTTGACAAAGGGAGAATTTTGTCGGGTGAGTGCAATAAGGTTGTATTTGCAATAGCTGCCATATGTTATATCCGTGCACTACATGGATTTAACACTTTCCACGCGGCAGGCGGCTGCAGACGACATTCCAAAAATTCACATGATGTTTCAAAAATGTCAAAATTATTGAATTTCATTACCATATTTGGAATCACCGTGAGAAATACATTGAAATAAGTACAAACATGCCTAGTATTGGGTCAGGAATCATTGAGATAGACTTTGAAAATTGAGAAAGGTTCCTGAAAAAATATGTTTTGTGTATGGTAGAAATAATAGCCGCGTGGAAAGTGTTAAGAGTCATCAGAAGCACAATATTCACGGCTGTTTGACTGTCTGCTTTGAAAAAAGATTACATAGTGGCCCCTTTATGGTTAGACCTGATTTAGGTAGCGCTAATAAATACGAGAATACGGTAAAAAATTTAAGAAAATTGTTCGAGCCCTTTTTAAATTATCGGCATTTTCTACTTGACACACATTTTACATGTAACTCTATGGAAAATGTGGCCGATGAGGGCGCTATTATAGTAAATAATAATATTCAAAGCTCTATTTCTCAGAACTGGCACCAACAAATATTCTGTAATGTCTACAAAAGATGGCCAGTATATTCAGGTACTTGAATCAGTTAAAACCAGAACCGGGCCAGCAAGTTTCGGTGTTATCAGAATAAAACGGACAGATTATGTGGGATCAAACAGCCGTGCATTTCTTTCTTCAAGAGCCTGAGCTCTACTGCATATAAGTTAAGATTAATCTGAATTGATCTTAGGAAGAGTTTGATAAGAATTATTCCTTAGCTGAGCTTCATGAAGTAGGGCCAAGTTCTAAAGTTTGATCTAGGGCAAGCGTGTGCAACCTGCGACCCGCGGGCCACATGCGGCCCGCGGACCTCTAATCTGCGGCCCGCAAAGCAATCCTAAAATTCCCATTGATGCGGCCCGTTTTAACCGGAACTTAACTTCCTAGTTTTACACAAATGGCAGATTGACTTAGTGGTGTGCTCCCCTAAAATTAGTAGGGTGACGCGCTGCATTAAGTAAATATAACTCAAGGCGTGATTGGTGATAAAATCCCTGGTTAAAATGGCGCTGCAGCAGCAACAGCGAGTAAAAAGAGGAAATTACACGAAGAGAAGCGGGTATTCCATGAGCAATGGATCCCCCTCTCCTCCTCCGGATGTGTTTTGGAATGTTTGACAATCACTGCGGCCCGTGAATAGTTCTCAAAATCACAATGGTAGAAAAGGTTGCACATGCTTGTCTTGATCTAGGGTCTTTATCATATATCATGAAGATCAACTCACAAATTCTTAAATAAACTTCATAAGATGAATCTTTAGTTTTATGCAATCCTGAAGAACCATTTCAAGCCCCACTGACTCCTACATGTAAGACTTGGCATACAGTTTGCTCACTCACATGTTTGGAAAATGGCAGCTATATAGTCATACAACTTTATTGCACTCACCCAGCAATATGTAACTTCCTTTTAATTTATCCCAATGTTGATGTTAACAAGAATTGCAAAGGCAAGATGGATTAACATCCCGGTGGTTTCAGTCAACATCGACTTTTGGTACGCATGATTGTTCCAAAAGGGTAACAGATATCCACCATGTTCAGGAGTAGAGATGGAAAAAAGGAAAAAAGAAAGAATTTTTCCCACCTGGCTGCAAATTACTGTATAAAGCTAACATTTTTGAGGTGGACGGTTGATGGATATTCAACACACTACGCAAGGTAGACAGACCTGAATAGTTCTCAAAATCACAATGGTAGAAAAGGTTGCACATGCTTGTCTTGATCTAGGGTCTTTATCATATATCATGAAGATCAACTCACAAATTCTTAAATAAACTTCATAAGATGAATCTTTAGTTTTATGCAATCCTGAAGAACCATTTCAAGCCCCACTGACTCCTACATGTAAGACTTGGCATACAGTTTGCTCACTCACATGTTTGGAAAATGGCAGCTATATAGTCATACAACTTTATTGCACTCACCCAGCAATATGTAACTTCCTTTTAATTTATCCCAATGTTGATGTTAACAAGAATTGCAAAGGCAAGATGGATTAACATCCCGGTGGTTTCAGTCAACATCGACTTTTGGTACGCATGATTGTTCCAAAAATCGAGGAAAAGGTGTTTTTTTTCTGTACAATGTCCACGGCGATTTTCAAAAATTAGGGGTGTTTTTTGAAGCTATGTCCGCGATTTCAAAAAAACAAGGGGTCATATTGGAAGCTATGTACGCGATTTCAAAACATTAGGGGTGTTTTATGGAGAGGCTATGTCCGCGAAGAAGTAAAAAGGGGTATTTTGAACCATATGTGTCCTCTTTTAGTGCAAATAGGGGACTATATAGAAAGTGTCCTTGAGGCTTGAAATGATGAAAAAGGGGGGTTATTTTCAGTCAAAATGTCCTCGTTTTGTGCGAAAAGGGGGTCAAATTAGCCATCAAATAGGGGGGTATTTCAAGATCCTGGAACGATCATGTGTTACCCCTCTGAATACGAAGAGAGAACACCGGGATTAACATTAGTTTTTGAATCTAAATCTGTCACAGTATTCAACATACTCATCTCCTCAAAACAAATACAGAAACTTCTGTTCACGCTTTCCATGCGACAGTTGTCTGCAGACGACATTTCAAAATGTCACAACATCAAACATTTCACAATTATTTTATTTAATTACCATATTTGGAATCAACATGATAAATGCATTAAAATAAGTACAAACATGCTAGTATTGGATCAGTAATCTTTGAGATAGACCTTGAAAGTTAGGAAAGGTTTCCAAAAAAAAATCTGTTTTGTATGGTGAAAACTAATTGCCGCGTGGAAAGTGTTAATCACTATTTTTTGGAATGTTTTAAATCAATGAAAATCTGATGCGTTCCTCTTTCCCACGATACCACAGTTATTTGTAGCAATCCCTTGTTTCAGTGCTTAGCTATCTGCTTGAGAATGTGGAGCGGTCTCTTTCAAAATGTGACAAATTCACCAGTTTCGTGGGAAAAAGAATAACTCTGTTGTCTGTCCAATAAAGTGTTACATACATTGACAGCTACAGTGTAGAGTTATGCTCTATTGACTTTTGAGCACAAAATAGTGATGATTTTGGCACATTCAGATTGAGACCTCCCCATATTCTCGAACAAGGGGCTGAGCACTGAAACAAGAGATCGCTACACGTTTGGAATCATCAGCTTTCCATTGATACAATTGAACTTTTTTGAGGGGTTTATATATCATCCAAGATTGACAGCCAATTGGTTTTGTACCGGATAATACATCATAAGCTTATGAATGAAATAAGAGTAATATATTTGTGCTTGTTCTTTGTTCTGCTCAATGTTTATAGAAATATATCAAATATTGTACAAGTTATAAATTGACCTTGCATGGAGAGATGCATAATACATTAAACCAACAAGTCCTGATATATAAACTGCTCAAAAGAAGTTCGGAAATTTGTTTTCAATCGCCAAGTTTTCAAATATTTTGTGATATATTCATATTGTGTTTCATATAAATAAAAAGCTGATGTGTTCATCTTTCCAACGCTACCTCATTTGTAGCAATCACCTGTTTCAGTGCTTAGTCACCTGCTTGTGAATGTGGTGAGGTCTCATTCAAAATGTGCCAAATTCACCACTATTTCGTGCTCAAAAGAACAACTCTGTCATGAATCTGTTCAATGAAGTGTTACATCGAGAGCTACAGTGTAAAAACGTTGTTTAAAACTTTTTAACAACTGCTGTTGTTCAAGTATCCTGCTCAAACGAATGTTTAAATACGCAAAACTTGTTGAAGCAGGGTACTTGAAGAACCCCGTTGTTTAAAATTGTTAAATAACATTTTTGCTATGTTGTAGAGAGATGCTCTATTGACTTTTATGGACAAAACAGGATGATTTTGGCACATTCAGATTGAGACCTCCCTATACTCTCAAGCATGTTCAAATTGTGTTGCATATCAATTGAAAGCTAATGTGTTCATCTTTCCAGCGATTCCAAATTTAAAGCAATTACTTGTTTCAGAGCTCAGCCACTTGCTTGAGAATATGGGGACGTTTCAATCTGAGTGCCAAAATCATCGCTATTTGTCCTCAAAAGTCAATAGAGCATCTCTCTACAACACAGCAAATATGTTGTTTAACAATTTTAAACAACAGGGGTTCTTCAAGTACAGTACTTAAACAAGTTTTGCGTATTTAAACATTTGTACAAGCAGGGTACTTGAACAACGCCAGCTGTTTGAAGGTTTTAAACAGCGTTTCACAGTGTAGCAGCCAATGTAACACTTCATTGAAGAGTTGTTCTTTTGAGCACGAAATAGTGGTGAATTTGGCACATTTCAACATTCACAAACAGGTGGCTAAGCACTGAAACAAAGGATCGGTACAAATGAGGTATCGTTGGAAAGAAAAACACATCAGCTTTTCATTGGTATAAAAAATACAATATGAATATATCGCGAAATATTTGATAAATTGACGATTGAAAGCAAATTTCCGAACTATTTTTGAGCATTTAAGTTGGCAAATATATGATTTAGCAAAATAAAACCGTACAATTTTCAGTCCAATTGATTTTCACCAATTCTTGTCCAAGACATAAGTGTGGAGGGTAACAGATATCCACCATGTTCAGGAGTAGAGATGGAAAAAAAGAAGAAAAAAAAGAGAGAATTTTTCCCACCTGGATGCAAATTACTGTATAAAGCTAACATTGTTGAGGTGGACGGTTGATGGATATTCAACACACTACGCAAGGTAGACAGACCTGAAGAGTTGACCCCAAACTTGGGACAGTATGCACAATACAACCAGGTCTAACTTTAAACCTGGTCTAACTTTAAACCTGGTCTATTTTTAAACCTGGTCTAAACAAAGAATAGTCCTTCTGGAAGGACCCGTTTATCCCTATATATTCCCTAGTAAAGTCCACAAGTAAAACTGGCGTCAACTAAGGCCAAACAAAGAAGAAGGTCCGTCTCAGAAGCCCACCCGCATTGGTATGTGAAATGAGCTATGGCGGGTAGGTCTATGCGCTGGGGGCTAAAAACTTCTTCTTTTTTTTGATTTTTTTGATTTTTAGCTCATAGCCTATATTCTAAAAAAAAAAAAAAATTGCATACCTCATAGCCTATTTTCTAATTTTTTTTATTTTTAAAAATCGCACAGCACTTATTAGCTTTTTTGCACAATGTTTCTAAGACCTTCTTCTTTGTTTGGCCTAGTTAGACTTAAAATAACACTAAAATGTATCGCCCATTATAAGGTTCATTAATAATCTAGCATGAGCTCATCAAAGCATAAAAAGATCTTTTCTGGGAGGGCTATTCCTCATTTAGACCAAGGTTAAAGTTAGACCAGGTTTAAGTTGTTTTGTGCACACGGACCCAAGAGTATTGGTGGAGGGGGAAGGTTATGGCGTTAATAAAAACATTTTTTCGGAACATTTTTTAACTAAAAAGTTAAAAATGTATCCCACTATAGCTGTAAATACTCATCCATTTCCCTGTTTTCTTATTAAAAACTTCAACTGGACTAGACTTCCCAGGTGGAGTTAGTTCACCGCTGATCTTCTTCGTTGTGGTTGTCATGACAACAGCTGATTTTAGTCTCTTAGGCCTCATAGCCAACTGTTGTCTCAACTCCTCTCGTTCAACTTCTTTGCGCTTTTCTTCTCTTTTCTCTAGATTTTGAGTGAGTCTCTCTTTGAGTTTTGCTTCTCGACGCGCCATTTCTCTTAATCGTCGCTCTTCATCGCGCTTTTTCTTTTTCTCTGCCTCCTCCTTGCGTTGTTTCTCGTCAGCTACCTGCCGAACCCGCTCGTCCTCCAACTCCACTAATTTCTTCTGAACTTCATTCTGTTGCTGAATTATCTGAAATTAGACAAATTGGGGATATTTGTGAAAATTAAAATCTTTAAAAAACTGGGTGAAGAGAAAACAATCAATAAGAGGGATAAGCCTATTGTTTTTGAGGGGAAGCAGAGCAAGTGGAAAATATGACTCCTAACCAAGGGTCATTTGTAAAATTATAAAATTAAAAGGGGGGAGGGGAGCATGCGCCAAAAAGGATAGAGAAAAGGAGTCAGCCAGCATCAGGGGTAGAACACAGGTTACTATTTCAAACACAATTGAATGAGTTTTCAATGATTGCCCAATGAGCGTTGCTGTTGGATTTTAAACATTTGGTGTGGCTAGGCTTAATGTTAAAATTCCCTGCACAATATTTTAGGCTTGGGACAAATTTCCTTTAGATGCTACAATCTAAGCGACAAAGTAGTTAATTACCTCCAAAGTGGTTAACCATCGGGAAAGTTAGTATATGGGCAATTCCACGCGTTGCGGAATGACATTTACACACACAAATCCACTTTCTTTTGGGTGTAAAACCCAGAGATTTGTAGTTACTCCCCATTTTACAACTTTATTTGATATTAGCGATTGATACTAAAAAAATAAACCTAGGGAAAAAATTAGACTGCGCTTCCAAGTATCCTAATTTGCATATGCAAATTTGCGTTGCGGAATGACGCAGACGATTGGTGTTTTTTTTACATGTTTACACAAAGTGAAAACTCTGTGAACTTTTTAGAGTGTATCATTATTGAAGTTACTTTTTAGAAGGTTTGAAGTGTTAGCTAACTGACAAAAGCATTTTCATAAAACTTAATCATCAGCTAGGATGTTTAGTAGGTCATCAAAAAATAAAAGTAGGTGTTGCGGAATGACGTTGCGGAATGACAGTGTGAATTTGTGTGCAAAACTCCATAGAGAAAAGAAAAAACATGTTTTTATGCTTTAATATGCATAAAAAATAAAAGAAAGAGTAATCAGTGGCATTTCATATGTTACAAATTCGTGAATACAAGTACCCCAACTATTTTCACATTGAAATCATCATTTACAGGTAAAGTAGCCATGATTTTGTGATAAAGTTGCCGAATTCAATAGCTTGCACATCAAAGTTGCCTAATTCAGCAAATTATGAGTTTTCATCAATTTTGAAACTTTTTTAGAAGTTTAGAGTCCATATTTGAATGAATTATCATAAATAAGGATGATCTTATACCAAATACACAAAAATATCACAATTTGCTCAATAAATTGCCTAAATATAGGGATTAATACCTTTGTCATTCCGCACCGTCATTCCGCAACACGTCATTCCGCAACGCTCGTTAGGGCTATTAATTAACAGAATTTTCCAAAAAAATTTTGATCATTGTGAAGCATGTCAATTGTGTGCAGAGAAAAAATAGTTAAATGAAAATAGGGTACATTTTTTTTCTTGCTATCCTAAAAAATTGTACTTTTGCGTTGCGGAATGACATGAGATTATGCAATGCATACTAATTACCTGGATTAACGAGGCTAATCGGCCGTTGATCAAAATTAAATTTATATCAAAACTTTTCCCATCAGTACTACTATTGTGCCTGACATTTATTTAAACATCATACCTATGTGTCTAAAAGATATGGAATAAATAAAAACAAGCCTTTTCACTGATTTTGTAAGCTGCAAATATGCAAATTTATGCTAATTAGCTAGTTTATACATCAAAAAACATAGTATCGCTAAACAAACTAAAAATTCCTGAACTTTGGACTCTTGCCTACATTATAGGCATAGAATTAAACTTTGGATGCACATTTGAAATTTTGGCTATTTGGTTGACATTTGCTTGGAATTGCCCATACATGTATACAAGTGGGAAATGTACAAGTGAATTATTGCTTAAAATCATAAGAACTACTCGAGCAACTCACTCAAATGTTGGAATATTACTTATTTTATGATGCGCCTTCATATAGAATAGGATACTCGGAGAGAAAAAATTTGTCTGAAATTGGGTCGCCCACCTTTAATGGTAACTTTCTGCCAACATGTATTAGAATGCTAAAGAAAAAAAAGTTGACTAGTCTTACCCTTTGTGACCGACCCAAAAATCAGAAAATCTAGGGTCGTATTTTTATATTTTGGTTAGTTAATTAATAGCAAATTGTGTTCTGTTTATGATTAATTGCAACATAAACACGTTCATTTGTCAATTACTCACTTATTTGCTAAATATTAAAAGTTTTTGGATAGAAGAAAGATGCATGGTCAGCATTGTTTTAAATCTGTGTTCTTGTGTAGTATCTGTTTGTTTCCCTAAAAAATGTATGAACCAACTCAGATGTTGGCACTTAAAAAGGCATATTATGTGATCTTTTCCAGGGGGCACCATCTATTCATGATTTTATTTAGAAACTCAATTTTCTTGCAGATTTACATTTATCATCATGAATATATTCTAAGTTTAAGAGCGATACGATTCCTAATTACTCCAAAATCATGGTTTTTAGAGTGAAAATAAACTGTCCTGCTAGCAAGACAGTTTATATTTCACTCTAAATTCACTATGAAATCATGATTTTGAAGTAATTAGGAATCGTATCACTCTGTAACTCAGAATATATTTATGATTTATGATCAGAAATGTAAATCTGCAAGAAAATCTACATTCTAAAAAAAATTATGAATAGAATGCGCCAAAAGATCACATAATATGCCTTTAAAAGGCAAGACAACTTATTTTGCCCGAAGCTTTTTTACCTTAGCTCTCTCCAGAAGCTCTGTAAGCAACCTGATGGATTCCAGTCTCCTCTGAGCCAACACTAGCTTCCTTTCTTCCATCTGTATCTTCCTCTGAAGATCCTGCTCGTGCTCAATGCGCTTCTTATCTTCTCGTTTCAACCGTCGCTTTTCCTCCCTCTCCAGCTGTCGCATTTTCCTTCGTGTCAGCTTCTCAAGCTTTCGCTTTCTCCTATGGTTCTCGTCTTTTTCCTTTTTGATTCTGTAAACAAAATAGAGTTTATGTTTTCATAATTTTATCTCATCTGTCCACATCAATCTCATCATTAGAATCCTAAATTGAATATGAAGCATATCAGAGTAAATTTAAAGGCTAAATACTTAGGCCAACAAAAAAAAAAGTTGTCGTATTGCCCTCAAGTGCCTAATCTTGAAGTTGGGTCAGTTGCTGATAAATATTACCGACAGACCATTATTCATGACAAGACAAAATTGGTAAATGTCAATTTGACTACTGTTTCTAGTGTGATAATAGTTTAAAAGAGTTTTGCAATCCTGATTTTTGAGATTTTAGGGTCAGTTGCAGAGGGTAACACAACACCTTTTTTCTCCTTATGTAGGCTACACAAATGTCTCTTTTTGTTGTTGTATATTTTAAAAAAAACCATAAAATCTACAGACCCCCAACCAATCCATATTTTTTATGAAGTCATCTATTTTGTTGTTGAACATTTTGCAAAATACCAAACTTATGTAGATACCATTGACCAGAAACAAAAAGCTCTTGTCTGAACAAATTCTTTTTCTTTTTTACGCCAAAATTGATTAAAAGTCATGAAAAGTTAAGAGAGTTGAAAGGTTAAAAAGAGACACATGTGAATAGAGGTCCTCTGAAAAACAGGAGATGAGAAGTAACACTAACAGGGACCATAGATTTAACCCCCTGGGGTCTACCTGTCTATCTTAGAGTGGTTCTGATTTGTTTATTACAAGATGTACTCATATGAATAGCCAATTCAAATGCAGCTTGTAAAATGTTTCACTCCCATCTTTATCAGGGATACAATTATTCTAACGATGTTTCTCATTGGTGCAATAAATGATGTATCCATCTTTTCAACCAATCGGCCAGTAGTTCTTAGGGGATTAAAACTATATCCTGTAGGCAATGTATTGCCATATCTATAACATGTGTAACAGGCGCTATTTTGAATTTTCATCATGGGGGAAAATTTGGAGGTACATGTATGTCTGTATTTTTTGGAACTATACGAAAAAGGATGAAGGCTGACTCGTTCACGCACTGGAGCCGTGTCTTTCCACATTGGCAGGTTTGAAAAACCTCCAAATTTATTCCCATGGTGGAAAAACAAAATGGTGGTGGATCGGATCTAGTTTATAAATATGTGACAGAGACAGACACCTGCTAGACTCGATCCTCATGTCTTGCCTATTTTACACACGGCCCCTGCGAGGGTGCTCAAATGTGAACCGCCATTTTTAAAGATGGCGGCCATAAAGAGGGACGCGGGGACCTAGTATAAGACACCAACTATCATAATCATGCCTTGTCTGTTGGACACCAATAGACAATTTCAAATCCGAAAATATACGATGAGTCGAGTGTCTTGGCACCCAGTTCCATGACTCCAAGTCATGCACATCACAGAAAAAAACAGGAGAAAAACAAATGTGTGCCCGTGTGTGGATTGCGCTGGTGTTGGTGAGAGATTGTCTCCCTCACAAAGTTGTATTTTGCAGTGTTTCAGTAACAAAAACGGTGAGATGAAAGAGATTCGGGGTAATACCTTCACATTTTACCTTCAGCTCTATACATTTTGAAGTTGCCTGTGTCGACGGCATTTGTTGATCAAAACAAAAAAATCTCGCTACTATAATCAAAACAATAATTTGTCAATCACAGCGCCAAGATCCGAGCGCTCGCGATATTACAAAGCTTGAGCGTGTTTAATTGCATGCAGTGCATTCCAAAACAGTCGCGCTGTCGGTGCGTGTGAACTGTACGAATGACGCGGTAACACACAATACGCACTAGGCGCATGGGACGCAAGAAATCAATACGCTGTGATCGACAAATTATTGTTTTGATTATAGTTTAACTTCTCATAGGTGTACGCTTGTATGTAAACATACACGTGTAGTAAGACCAATAGGCGGACAACCAATGCTATGAATATGATAAACTGTTGCAACGAACGCACCAAAGCACCCAGTTGATGTGACCGGTTTTCCGACGATTTCCAATCTCACTTTGAAATGGTCTATAGAGAGTGCCCCAAATCCCCAAAATCAGTATTTTTGCGCAAATCTACAAATTATTTTTCTTTTCATTGTACAGAAGGCGCAAATCTATAAATTATTTTTCTTTTCATTGTACAGAAATAATACACCATCAATTATTTCACCTGTAATTTTACCTTTCATTTTCAATTTTCCTTTCTTCCTCTTCCCGCTCGAGTCTCTTGGCTTCTTCCCTCTGTTTCTCCAAATCCAATAGTCTCTGTCGCTCTTTCTCTCGCTTACGAATAGATTTGGCACAAAGGTGCTTGGTTTTGTCAAAGGCAATCTGTGTAAGAGATTGAAAAGAGATGCATCATTGGTTGTTTTATGTTAACCTCTGGAACAGGCAAAGGATTTCATTAAACAAATACACAGTAGGCCTATTAAAGGTAACAGTCATCTCAGGGTTAAAAATGCTTTTTTTAATTACAAAATGATATAACCTGACTGCATTAACTATTGAAATTGCGGGTCCTTACATCGTAAATAATATGTTTACAATGTATTAAAATTGTTGGTCCCAGAACTTCCATGCTCCAAAACGAGCTGACTACAGGTATTTTCAGAGTTATCCAAAATTCATACCAATTTGTATCAAAATTCTGAACCACATTGACAGTGGTTATGAAAAAAGGACAAGTTGGAAAAGCGACTATACCTTATTACCTTGGTTAGGCCCTATTGAATAAAAGTTGGATTGATCTTAATTAAAGGGACATTAAAGGTAGATGACCCGATCACATTCCGATTTTAAACTTGAAGTTTACTATTCTACATGAAAGGTCATCCTTAAAAAAGTCGTATTCCAAAGTTTGAGTTGCATAACTCTAATGGTTCTTATTTTAGACGCAAAAGATGCCGTGAAATGTACCCATTGAGTTGTACACAAACGATATTGGTGGTATACCACCTTTCGCGGTAATTCGACGTTATGTCATCGATTTCTCCGTAATTATACCGATTTAGGCCGTCAAATTTCAGTGTGATGATGAGAAAAATACGAGCTTTCATATGATATGAAAATCTCCGTATGTTTGAAATAATTCTGTGTTACGAAAATGTGATCGGGTCATCTACCTTTAAGTGGTGTTGACATTTTTTTTAATTTTTAACAATTTAAGATGAACATTCAAAATTGCCACTATTGTTGTTGTTTCTACTAGCAAAAACACAGCAAAAACTTGATTAAAACAATACCATCGCTATTTATTGAAAAACGCCCTCTATGCAAATATGGTTCACGTTATTTATCACACGTACTGCAGGGGGATACTGTCTGACATAAAATGCTGATCGGGCCCGATCAGCATTTTTTGAATCGACGTTTTGTTGTACAAAGAGGGCTGATTTTGCTTAATCCTACAATTGTATAAATATACTAATCCTGGTTTTTATCATAATTGAGGGCGCAGCCTCCAACACATCTCTTAGTGCCCCTTTAAGTGAACTTAAGAAGATAATTCTAACTCTGCTTAATTATGAATGGTTAAGAAGACTTAAGAATTCTTCCTGGGTTGAGCTTCATGATGAAGTTCTGAAGTTTGGCCTAATACTAATAGGGTCTATATCATGAAAATCCTCTTACAAATTCTTAAACAATCTACGTAAAGAATAAGACTTCTTAATTAAAGGTAGATGACCCGATCACATTTTCATAGCACAGAGTTTTCTCAAACATATGGAGATTTTCATATCATAAGAAAGATCATATTTTTCTGATTAACATACTAAAATTTGAAGGTCCAAATCAGTATGATTACGAAGAAATCGGTGAAATAACATCGAATTACCGCGAAAAGTGGTTAACCACCAATATAGTTTGTGTACAACTCAATGGGCACATTTCACGGCATCTTGTGCGTCTCAAAAAAGAACCGTTAGAGTTATGCAACTCAAACTTTGGAATACGACTTTTTTTAGGATGACCTTTCATGTTGAATAGAAAACTTCAAGTTGAAAATCGGAACATCTACCTTTAAGGTGAACCTTAGCTTTTATGCTAGTAGGATAGGACCATAGTTGTGGTTTTTCATTTATGCGAGATGAGGGTCAAGTTTCATTAGGCATTCCCATTTTGTTGCCAGTCAGATGAATACTCCAGCTCAGTAAGGAGTCGAAACGTAACTAGTAAGTACCATTTATTGGATTTGTCAAAAGAACATTTCATTACATATTTATGAACAATCCTGATGAATCTATATCAAATTATTCCCATTTTATTTCAATAAGAATTAAAATTGGGAATCCTGTTACTTTTCCAAAACCTGGTAATTTGTCTTTTCTTTTATTTGTTCACTATACTCTGGCATGGTTCATACAAAACGATTGAATGCACTTCTGAATAACATGGTTTGATCAGTTCCAAATTGGCAAAGCTATCTTACAGCAGCGAATGAATACAGAATGATGCGGGCGCGCATTTAGGCAAAACGTACATTGTGCAGAATGTGCGTGCGGCCCCAAACCCAGTGAATGTTACAAAAATCGCCCGCGTAGGCGCGTACACTTGGATTACTTTTGCGTGTGGAGAGATCAAAACCGACCCACCATTTCATGTTTGGTGTTGCAAAAAGTTTTTTCTATTTGAACTTTTTTCGCAGAAACATACCTTGAGTTCTGCCGTATAGGCTTTATCCTCTGTCTTTCTCATGAGTTTCATTCCTTTTAGCGAATCCATAGCTTTGACAAAACCAATGTATTCCTTAAACTGCACATAACCTTCAAACGTCAGTTGATTACTGAACGGATTAAATGTTCGAAAATTTCCGCCCGTAATCTGATTCTCGTGTCTATAGGGGTCTAGCATTGGCACGTCGATTTGACGTAGTTCGCCAAAAGTCTGGAATACTCGACGGATAATGTTCTCGCTTGGAATCTCAGGTTCCGATTTGGTTGCAAACCAGCGACAGGGAAGGTTTTCAAGATGAATGGTATCGGGACGCTCCCCTGGATTGGCTTCGTTCATCCCTTTTGCATCCCGGAAAAATGAATCCCAATCGTGACGAACCGGGAACGGGATCCGCGCTTCAGCGGCACGCACCTTAAGCGTATCTGAAAATCCACGCAGTTTAATAGATTTACCATCCATTCTGGCAATCAGAGTTTTGATGAGACTCTTAGCCTCAACTTCAGCTTCGAATCGCAGAAACTCCAGTGAACTCTTGCTGACCCGAAGTACAAGAAACTGATCCGGTTGCGCCATTCGTTTCAGTTTCTCCATCACTTCCCAGTTACTTAAAGACTTTCCAGGAGTCTTTAACTGAGGCAAAGTCACAGAAACGTTCAGTTTAGCGATGGGTTTGAGGAACAAGCCTCGCTCCTCGAACAGTTCGATGGCCTCCGAGGCATTGTTGCAGAGTTGGGCCGCTGACAGGACAGTGTTTTGGAGATGGTGAACAACTGGACGTGCCATTCTTACACTGGAAAGTGCAATGGCTAATCACTAATTTGACTAAAAATGATATGTTTGATGGGTTGATTGTGCATTGTTAATTGCCATATTTTTGCTGGATAACCAAGCAGTTTTAGTTGATGACAAGGTCCCTGTATCGAAGAGAGGACAAATATAAAAATGTTTAGAAAAACAAGAGTTACAAATCTACCGTATTGTCTCTGTTGAACACACGCCAGGGCATACATTTTTTTTAAATCTCAATTGCTGCAGCAGTGCAGTTACCTTCCATCCAATTCGTGCACGATTGATCGTTTGATCTGGCAACTAGCTAGGAGCGATTGTGTTGACTTAAGGGGGCTGTGCACCTTCAGGTAGAGCCTCCGTAAAACTGCCGTAACTTCTTCATTATTCATTTAATCTATATAAAAGTATACATTTTTTTTGCAGGAAAGGGTTCAATGAATCCAACCATGATAATGAAATTGACCATTTTGGAAAAAATTATAAAAAACACGTTTTTTGCCCCATTTTAGGTTCTGCAAACATAACTCAAAATATATTTTGTCAAATTTTGAAAATATTTATTAGAGACCACTTTTTGGTCTCAAATTCAAAAAATAATAAATATTTTCAACAACAAAAAAAGCGATTCCTAGGGAATTGTATGAGGAATATAATATAACTAGTATGACAAAATTTGACACAATATATTTTGAGTTATCTTTGCAGAACCTAAAATGGGTCAAAAAACATGGTTTTTATAATTTTTTCAAAATGTATACTTTTATATAGATTAATTGAATAATGAAGAAGTTACGAAAGTTTTACGGAGGCTACACCGAAGGTGCACAGCCCCCTTAAAATGGCCACTACCTGCGACTTATGCTGTTTACATACCAAGGTCGCTTTGCAATCCAGGTCATTCCCGATGACACAGTTTACGTTATTAGTTGTGAAATCTAATGAAATCAAGTCAGCGGCGAGCTCATGTGACTTTTCCAAAAGTTGGGATAAGTCGCATAAGGTCGCTATTTAATCAAAACAAATAATTGTCATTCCAAGCGCTTGCGTTCATACAATGGTGAAAGCGATCTTGCTTTGCACTGCATTCTAAAACAATGGGCACAAAACGCTGTGCTTGTACATTTGAAGTCGCATAATACGCAAGGCAAGGTCTTAGCTAGAGACCCGTCCACCTGTCTTCCGGATGGGCAGATTACTCCCAGGATGGGCAGAATTAAGGGATTTAACATGTGATATTCTAATATAGTTGTTGTGAGAGTTTAAGTGAACTTGTAAGAGTTGAGTTTGGGCTAATTGATTGTTATCAACACAGTCTGTTACATAAATAATAATAATGATGAATGTTTTATTTTCAGGTCATACAAGAATATATTGCACTCGCTATAAAAATATTGCACTCGTCTCTGACTTTCCGACTTGTGCAGTATTTGTATAGCTCGTGAAATATTTTCTTGTACCACCCTCATTTCTCAAAAGCCATCCAATATTAAGTTATTGTTATTTATATCAGGCTTTTTAACGGTTCAATAAAACTGTGTATTCAATATTGTTTAACCAAAGTACCCGGATGCATCCAATATTCTAAAAATATTGCCGTCCAATATTTTTTAGTCTCATACCCATTATTTGTTCGTTACGAATATTCGTCTATACTATTGTATACAAAGGAGCTCACTCAACTTTAGCGTTTATTAAGCATGCAGTCGAGACTAATTTTCGCTGATTTCATGGGTTTCGCAAATACGTGTTATCGGCTTAATGAAGCAGGCTTACGTGGGGAACCACTACGAAAACAACAAATCAACAAGTTTGCAAAATGTCGGAACCGCAGCAGACTCCCAGGAGATTCGCTTCTCTCTAAGTGATGATGATTTTAACAAACTTTTGCAGAACAAAGATTCTGCAAATACAATTAAACCAACACGCAACGCAACTATGGGTAAAAGCCTGATATAAATAATAATAATAATATTGGATGTCTTATTTTCGGGTGATACAAGAAAATATTGCACTCGCTATAAAAAATATTTTCTTGTATCACCCTCAAAGCCATCCAATATTATATAATTATTATTTATATCAGGCTTTTTAATGGTACAATAAAACTGTGTATTGAATATTGTTCAACCAAAGTACCCGGATGCGACCAATATTCAAAAAAATTGTCGTCCAATATTTTTTCCGCGGCGCAGATGATGTACACAAATGGGATGTAAAGTCGGCCAATTTTTTTTTGAAATATTGAACAATGAAATGCTTCTTAAAATCACCTTTAAAGGAGATGTCCCGCAAGCACAATATTGTGCATTTTATGTTAGAAATATTAGTATCGAGCCCAAACTGCGTAGTTATATAGTTATATAGAGCAAAATATCATACTTATGAGAATCTGCTATCTCTCAACATGCAATTTTTAAAATTTGCGGCAATCGTAAGTCCCGGTGTAGATGAAGTCATAGTTATACAATGCACTTGTGCAAATTAGAGCACCAATAACCATGACGTCATCGACACCTTGACTTTGGATTGCCACAAATTTTAAAAATTGCATGTTGAGAGATAGCAGATTCTCTGAGTTTTCGTGATAAGAAGGCCTATGATATTTTGCTCTATAACTATGCGATTTGGGCTCGATAATTATTTTTCTAAGATATAATGCATAATGTTGTGCTTGCGAGACCTCCTTTAAAATGATGTAATTACATGTCGGGGGAGTACTATGATGCAGTGAATTTCTAGCGCAGCTTGTGCAACGGGCGTAAACCAATACCACCAATCAATGATGCCGGAAATGTAAGCGCGGCACGCAGAGACTGCTGCAATAAAGTGACGCACTACTGGCACGCGAGTAAGTATGCTGTTTTTTGGGAATCGCGTACTTGTTGTTGTCATGGACGGTGCGCTGTCCGTTTTTTGGCTTCAATTATTAAGCGTCGTGAGCAGGCTCTGATCCTGCCTACCATATAAGCTATGGCGTCACGCCATTTACTACGATGCAACGGTCAAACGCTGCGCGCTGCGTGAAACTACTGGCACACTGTTGTGGCGTGATGGTGCGTGAATTAGTTAATTTCATGTTTATTCACGAGTTTATCAGCGCACACTTTTTTAAGTCTTCACATTTTGAGCACCCTCGTAGTGGTCGTGTGTAAATAGTGAAGACACGAAGGATTATTTATAGTTTGATTGATTGGGTGGTGCAAGGATGCACAATTTTGCACCATTACCATACCATTTGTAAGTTCACCCTGAACGGTAAAAACTTTGCCCCTATTTTTGTACAATTTATAGATCAAGAAGAAGATCCCCAATAAGCAAAACGAATAAAGCACCCATACACAAGTATTTATTTGCTTACATAAACTAATTTACTGTTACTATAATAATTTGTGCAGCGATTTTGTGGACATTTGTTAAATATTTACCTACCAAAAACAACAATCGTCAGATCTTGAGTTATCCGAACAGAACGATGTTTATGCTGGTTCCCTGCATCAATGGGCTCCACACAACTTATCCATAAGTTGGCGTAGACTGAATCCCTCAGTCTCCTAACATGGCGCACGGACGCGAAGCTGTGCTGTGTTGAAGACTGAAGAACAAGCAGCGCGAACGGTGGCGGGGTTTCTGCGGCAGTGCGCGATATGCGCCTGATCGCATTACACTGCGGCATGCGCGACCATTGTGTTATCGCGCGCGTTTATTTTCAAGATGCGCTACCTGTTCACGCACAGCCGCCGCTGGTCTTGCTTGGCGAGCGGGAATCACTCAATTAACATGTGTTTGTTGCAGGCTTGGTTTGTTGTCATAAAATGACAATGTTGTTGTGTGTGAAGAGTTGATCAAATACGAACGAACGTTCTCATTCATCATGGGCAAAACATTCTATACATTATTTACTCGGAATTGACTTGTTTTGTCCACTTTCGGAACTTTATTGGTGTGTTGTTGAGCAGGTTTGTTGGTATTAAATCTGATAATATCTCTCGTCGATTTATCATTAAAATTCATGGTAATTTCTCTCTTTGGAAAATATCGAAGCCCGGTATATAGAAGCATGCATGACCGCGATGGATTATAAAATGTTTCGTATAGTGACCGTTCATTAGGCCAAATAAAAAATAACATGTTTCACGTCTCCTACTGCTTCCTTTTTTGAAGATTTTGCCTTTTTATTTTTATTTTGCATACTTTCAGTGCGAGATGTTATAATACTATTACCAGGGGCGAACCTTGCCCCCCCCCCCCCCCCCCCCCCCCCCCCCTAGCTCCAAATACCGGGACGCTAAATTCGCATAGGCCTAAGAAAAAAATAAGGACTAGGATTGGGCATTATTTGTTGACTGTTGTGCTTTTTGGACTGCGAATTGTTTGTGACCGTGCAATTTTGTTTGGCCCCACCACCTCCCCCCCCCCCCCCCCCCCCATTTACGTGAAATTCATGAGGTGACTGACTGGGAAAAAAATTGGGGCAACCTTTTACGAAAATTTACGCCACTGTCGGGACGACATATACTTCTGCCACCCCCCCCCCCCCCCCCCCCCCCCTGGCTCACATGCCGCGGTACGCGCCTGACTATTACACCTCCCTGCTTTCACTTTCAGTAAACCTATCCTAAAATCCTAGGCTTATATAAGGATCAAGGCGGAGTTCCTTTAGTATAGGCCTACCCCACCACTGCATGTCTTCAATTACCCGGTTGATTTGGTGTAACCCCCCTTCTAACCAAGAAATAAAACGAGCCTCATGCTCTTCAAGTTTCGCAACCAATCATGCAAGGTATCAAATGTTGTTTATGGTAAATAATATCGCAGCCGGGACAAAGTGTACACTCCGGCTACTGTCCCTGTGTATACATTTTGTGTACCTTATTAGCATATATGCTCAGGATATACATTTGTATACCCTAGTGTACGCCCCCGCTACATTGCCCAGCCATTTCCCGCCTTATTATTTCAGTGATGTACGTCCCCGCTACATGCCCCGGCTAGCGGGGGCACCTTTTGTACGTCCCCGGTACACGCCCCCGAATAGCCGGGCAACTTTTTTGTACGTTTGGCTGCGGTCCCCGCATGGGGCCAGGGATGCAATTGATAAGTGCATTAGTGTGCAAAATGTGCATGTTTCATGGACTATCAGAGTGAGATCATGCGATGCTCTGCACGTACTGTTCAAAAGATGTCATGAACACTATACTCTTTGGCTTCCTCTGGACAGCGACGTAACTTAATAGACACAGCTTTTACGCATGCGTATGTATCTTCCGTATAAAACTATAATACAACAGCGCTTCGAGAAGGCGCGCATGTTATTTGCTGCAATTAGTAGAATGCGCAGTTACATCACTGTCTCGTGATGGCCAAATAGATTATGTAGAGTGAGATGCATAGATAAAACAATCAACACCATTTTAGGGACCTCCCTAGGGCCTAGGCCTAGTAGGCCTACAGCAAACCCATTCGTTAGTGCTACTCAGACGTTGGTGCATACACACGAGCGTTGAAAGACGGAAGATGCATACGTGTGAGTGCGCAAATGTTGCGATTTTGGCATACGCAAGCGTCACACATTCAATGACATTGCGACATTGCGCAAAAGTAATCCAAGCGTAGAGGCGTAAATAAACGCGATTTTGGTAAACGCAAGCGTCACACATTCAATGACATTGCGACATTGCGCAAAAGTAATCCAAGCGTAGAGGCGTAAATAAACGCGATTTTGGTAAACGCAAGCGTCACACATTCAATGACATTGCGACATTGCGCAAAAGTAATCCAAGCGTTGAGGCGTAAATAAACGCGATTTTGGTAAACACAAGCGTCACACATTCAATGGCATTGCGCAAAAGTAATCCAAGCGTATAGGCGTAAATAAGCGCAATTTTGGAATACGCAAGCGTCACACATATAATGACACTGCGACATTCCGCGGGATATTGTGCCATGCGAGTATGTTGCATGCAAAGCTCGTTTGAATTCATTGGCTGGTGTAGGCTAAATAGGTTTCGACAATTTGGAACTGTCTGAACTATAGCCTAGGCCTACGGCTATCGCATATTTTTGGCTGCGAACCATCTAGCTTGCTGAAAAAACATGCATCCTAGGTACAACAGCGCCCTCTACGATAGGGGTAGAGTTCGCTCAAAATAGGGGTTGAGTTCGCAAATTCTACGCGGGTCGGTTGGTAGACCGTATCGCGCCTGCGGCGGGCTCATCTAAATTGGACCCAACTTAAATCGGTTCGTAACAAGCCGGGTTTAGTCGCCTCGGCCGCAGGCAGCCTGCGGCTCCTTTTCTAACTAGCGCCTAGCGGCGGGCTATCCGTGGGCGGTGCCTTCGGCCCCACTTGACACTGTGAGCACGGAACAGAATCAAGTGAAGATTTATTTACAAATAATATTTTTCGTATACGGTACTTGTTGTTGTAGTGTATTTTTGAGGTATCGACCGTGCTGTATTGTGGGAGTTACTAATTTTCAGCAGCCAGGTACCCTTTTTCAGATCGCTCGCGATCTAAACCCTTTTGGCACTACTAGTACACTGCAGTCCCTGCATTAATTATAAAGCCTAGTACACTGCAGTCCTGCATTTATTATAAAGCCTAGTAGGCCTATAGTACACTGCAGTCCTGCATTCATTATAAAGCCTAGTACACTGCAGTCCTACATTAATTATTAAAGGCTGTTACACTATTTATGAATCAATTAATTTTTAGGCTAATAGTTTAGGTACCTAATAGTACGGTTTTGCAGTTTGATTTTATTGTGTCAACTGTGATCAACAAATTCAAAATCAAATCCGAGAAGCAAGAAGACGTGAAAAAATACGCCAATAAGACTGCAATCTCAGGATACACACCTCTCTACTATAGGCCTAATACCTCTATACTCAACATGACATACAAGGTATCCATTATCCAACGTTAAATTGTTGAAACTTTCTCACGAAAGATTAATTAATTGATTAAAGTATTAATTAGTCATTATAGTAGACTATACAAAAATAGTAGTAGTAGTATGGATTGGTTGGATGTCAATGATACTCAATGTCATGTATTTTATGATTTCGATCCCCGATTTGATCGTCCCGTTTGTTGTTGTTTTTGTCATGATGAAATTAACTGTTGACTCGCTTGAGTCCTGCAAACAATCCATTCAATTTCAAACACAAATCAAACATGAAAGTTATCTTTTTCGGTCTTTATAATAAATGTGTAAACTAATTTCCAACGCCACAATTTCACAACAAATGCTGAAATGCATCACTCGCTGTATCAGCTGTTAATGTTATGTTATTATTGTAATTGTACTGTTGTTGTAGCCTGTGTAGCTAGGCCTACTTCATGACGGGTGACGGAATATAAATTAACCAAAATACCTACCTTAAAAATATGTCCAAAACTTGAATCAAAGCTTCTTTTAATGCTGATAGCACGATAAGTTAAACCACATTTGAGTATAAACAAAGTCAAGTGTTTAAAAATGTTTGGAGATTTGACAGTCCTGCGGTATACAAATGTTCGTGAAACCATCCATGTCGACACGCCTACGGGGCGGTCATCGTATAAATTATCATAATTATCGGTTCTCTGCACGATATTTTCACGAAATTATAATTTCGTTAATCTGTATTGGTGGTAAAACGGCTTTTATTACTCATGTATTTCCCCAAGAGCCGATAGCTGGACGATGCTAATACTGACTGTTTGTCCGGCCGTTGGCATGCTTGTGCGTATTTGATTTACACGGTACGCGGATTACGGTACGCGGATAATCGGGGTGTGGAGAAAGTCCACACCAAAAGTCCGCCACGAAAAAAACGGTAATGGAGCCAGTCCCCTCAACAAGGCCAACGCATGCGCACAAAAGATAATGCGGGCCGACGTTGGGGGACTGGTGGAGATAGTCTAAAGTTGGCGCGCGGGGATCCAGGTGCAGGGAACCAGCATAAACGATGTTATGCAGTATATCGATTATTTTCGGAATTGGGCGAGATTGGGCGCGACCACACTTTTTATTGATTTTCGGGTAGGGTAAAGTGGGGGCTCTTACTACTATTAGTACTATTCCAGCGTGTCCAAAAAACTGGGTCTAATTACTGAGAGAGCTGTTAACTTTAAAAAAAGTAGGACACGTAGGCCTATATGTATATTTTGGGATATAAAAGTATATTATACCTCGCCTCATTGGTGAAATTATGAGACCAATCTAATTTAAAGGCATATTATGTGATCTTTTCCAGAGGGCGCCCTCTATTCATGATATTTTTTAGAAAGTAGATTTTCTTGCAGATTTACATTTCCGATCATAAATCATACATACATTCCAAGTTACAGAGCGATACGATTCCTAATTACCTCAAAATCATGGTTTTAGAGTGAATTTAGAGTGAAAAATATAAACTGTCGGGATTCCGACAGTTTATTTTCACTCTAAAACCATGATTTTGAAGTAATTAAGAATCGTATCGCCCTGTAACTTGGAATGTATGCATGATTTATGATCAGAAATGTAAATCTGCAAGAAAATCTGCTTTCTATTTTTTTTTCGATGTTGAGGGCGTTCCCTGGAAAGATCACATAATATACCTTTAAACAAGTGCAACTCATGGGTGGTCTATTGTTAAATTGGAAAAACGGGTTCTGACCACGCTCTTTTCAAAGCATTGTAGGCCTATTTCAAAAAGTTGACATCAGATTGGTCTCACAATTTCACCAATTAAGGTCAGATAGATTTGCTTCTATGATCCCTAAATATGAAACAGCTATAGGCCTACTGCCTACTTTTTCAGTAAGTTACGGCTCTCCAAATTTTGGACCCAGTTTTTTGGAGACACTCGGCTCGCGCTGTACATCAATTCACCTCTGTGAAGGTCACTAATTTACCGGGGTCATGCATTTTAATATGAAAAATAGGGGATAACCCCCTAAATTTTGCCCTAAAAAATGGTAAGGAATGAGAAAGTGATTAACGGAAAGAAAAAGGGATCTAGGAAGTTTAAAAAGAGAAAAAAAGAAGTAAGAAAGAAAAAAAAACCTCATCACAATCCCCGGGACTATCCCCAACCTCTCGTCAGCCACCCGATGACCAGGATTCTGTCCCCCACCACCTTGTCCGCGGCCATCCAATGCATACTGCAAAGCAATCAACGCGGCGGATCTACACTGTAGGGATGCCCCGCATCGCCCGAGCTTTTTAAGGCGGCAGTTACGTGGCCTTTTGAAACTTAGTGGTGATGACAAAGTTACGAAGTATTAAAAAAAATTGTCGTGCAAAGCGATGACAGAAAAGTCTTGGAAAGATAAAAGATTATCAAAGTGGGATAGCATTTGAAAAAAATGAGATAATTATTGACTATCAAAACTATTTTGCTCGAACTGCGCGAATTTGCCTTTTTGCAATAAATATATTGAATCCAAAAATCCGGGCCAAAAATAGTCCATCTATGTTAAAATGGTGCACCAAATGCCTTCAAATAGGCCTCTATGTTTCACATTTCTTCAACCTTTCAGGGGGGCAATCCCCCTCAAACTCCCGCAGACCCTCCCGCAGCGCGTCAATTGAGTAGTCTTTCAGATCATTCATCATCATCATTATCATCTTCCTATACTGTACAGAAACCTCTGTAAAAGAGTATACTCGCACACATGTTGAGGTGCATTCAGGTTTGGAGTAGACATACAATTCCACAGGCATAAAAATAGTATATTATACAAGTTAAAAATATTGTTGTGGGGCGATGACTAGGTGAAAGACTGGACGTCGCAGTCGCAGACCCGGGTCTTGAAGACGTCTAGTACAGTGATGGAGAGTCCACGACTTAATGGGGTAGTAGATTCCACAGACGGATGGTGTCAGGAAAATACGAGCCTTTCATCAAGTTGGTGCGGGTGGTGGGAATGGTGAATTTCTTGTTGTGGCGCCTCTTGTCATTCTGATGACTGGGGCGAGTTGATCATCAGGGATGTCTATGAGTTTGTTGGTAATACGGTACATCATGGTAACTTTGGCGACTGCTCTTCGATGTTGGAGAGAGTTCCATCCTAGGTCATTGAGCATGTTGGTGACGCTAGTATTTTCACGTGAGTAATTGTTCAGGAAAACCTGAACATAAACCACCCAGCTATGGGTTAAATAGCTAAGGAAGGAATACCTGAACAAAAACCACAACCACTTATTATTAGGTAGTCACTTACCTAAGGCGGATGAGAGATTCAATCTCTAACAACGGCAAAAGGGCGCGAAAATCATATTACTTCTCAACGGCCAGTGAACAAAAACAGGGAGTCCTGAGACCTGAATACTATTAGTTATTAGGTGAGGTTGGGTCGGATACGGATTATATCTAGCCGAGGATTCTGTATCGGGACGAGGGCGCAGCCCGAGTCCTGATACAGACTCCGAGGCTAGATATAATCCGTATCCGACCCAACCTCACCTAATAACGATTTTATCCTACTAAACCACTATTCAAATTAAAACAAAACAAGAACAAAGTGCCAATGTAGTAGTCACCTAAAACCCGAGCAAGTTCAGAAACGCCATATTGTTGATCGTCACGTCGGCGTAGCAACCCTAACGCATGCGCAGTTCCTTACTGACCGGATACGGGATACGGGGGTCGGATACGGAATATATCTAGTCAGCGCTTATCCAATAGGAACACGAGAATCGTCTCGATGGTAGGATAACTCTTATTATTCTCGGGTTGGAGACTGAGATGACCAGAGTAAGGGCGGGTGAGAAACGTCTAAGTACTATTAGTTATTAGGTGAGGTTGGGTCGGATACGGATTATTTATCCTACCATCGAGACGATTCTCGCGTTCCTATTGGATAAGCGCCCGAATTTACTGACTAGATATATCCCGTATCCGACCCCCGTATACGATCAGTAAGGAATGCGCATGCGTTAGTAGAGTTGCTACGTGACGATCGTCAGATTGTTGATCAACAATGGCGTTTGTGTCAGCGTCGAAGCCGGTTCCTGCGGTAAATCCCAAGCGGTGTAGGTTTGCCACCTTCACCAGAGAGGAATTAGAGGCAAAAAAAGAGAATGTTATTCCCATCAGCACCAGAAAGGCTAATGTTAAAGCAGCGAAGGCATTGGATTCCTACCTGCAGGAAATAGGAGAAAAACCCTTGAAGCAGCTGACTGCATCTGAGCTTGCTCGGGTTTTAGGCGACTACTACTTTTCAGCTCGGACTGTTGACGGACGTCAATACAAATGTGCCAGTCTTGAGAACTTCAGACATAGTCTGAATAGATATTTGAAGCAGCATGTGGATCCAGACATGGACATTATCAAGGATGGAACATTTCGGGTGGCCAATCAAAGTTTCAAGGCCGCGATGGCTGAACTCAAGCAACAAGGTCTTGGAAGCGTAACTCACTATCCTGACATTGAGAAATCTGATCTGAGCAAATTGTACAGCAGCCCACATCTTAGTACCTCAAACCCATCTGGTTTGTACAATAAGGTTCAATTTGACATCCGGTATTATTTCTGCAGACGTGGTGGTGAGAACATGGTAAATATGACAAAAGACAGCTTCTGCATAAAAACTGATGCGGACACGGGTCTCAAATATGTGGTAAAAGCGAAAGATGAACTAACCAAAAACCACAGGGAAAACGATAACGAGTCGTTTTCAGGATTTATGCCGGAGTCAAGTGGAAATCCCCGTTGCCCAGTGAACAGTTTTGTAAAGTACATTAGCAAGCTGCATCCTGATCAAGACAGACTATGGCAACGTCCAAGATTGCATGCGCAGGAAGATCATGCAGTTTGGTACTGCAACCAGCCGGTGGGCGCTAAAGGACTTTCCAAATTCATGAAAGACTTGAGCAAGGCGTGCGACTTAAGTCAGTTATACACAAACCACTGCTGTCGTAGTTCTGGAACATCAATCCTCACTAAGTGTGGATTTGCAGATGCACAAGTAATGTCCGTAACGGGGCATAAAAGTGTACAGTCCCTCACACAGTATCAACATGTTGGAGCCGGAGAAAAAATACGCATGGGAAGTGCTCTGGGAAATGCACTTGAGCCTAACAAAATGGCTATTGGAGCTCCACCATGTCCAGCACCCGGACCAATACCATCAAGACAAACCGCTATTACAGCTGCCGGTGACGGTCGAGAAGTAACCACCATTGACTTTCAATTTTCTTCTACTCAAATTGAGGAATTATTTTCCTCTTTTGCTAATGCTGGAAATGGAAATGCACCACCCATGCCAGTAATAACGCCAACAACATGGCAACCTACCATGACTCCGACAATGAACTTCTCTAACTGCAATGTCAACATTTACACAAAGTGAATACGACTCTGTCAACAAAGACATTTTGATGGGCAACGTTTTGAATAATAATATATGAAGTTTGATATTTATAATAATTAAATATTTATTGGTTTAAACAGAATCATTTGTTCTTGTTTTGTTTTAATAGTGTTTTAGTAGGATAAAATCGTTATTAGGTGAGGTTGGGTCGGATACGGATTATATCTAGTCTCGGAGTCTGTATCGGGACTCGGGCTGCGCCCTCGCCCCGATACAGAATCCTCGACTAGATATAATCCGTATCCGACCCAACCTCACCTAATAACTAATAATCTAGCCGAGGATTCTGTATCGGGACGAGGGCGCAGTCCGAGTCCTGATACAGACTCCGAGGCTAGATATAATCCGTATCCGACCCAACCTCACCTAATAACGATTTTATCCTACTAAACCACTATTAAAAATTAAAACAAAACAAGAACAAATGCCAATGTTATTATAGTAGTCACCTAAAACCCGAGCAAGTTCTTCAGAAACGCCATATTGTTGATCGTCACGTCGCGTCGGCGTAGCAACCCTAACGCATGCGCAGTTCCTTACTGACCGGATACGGGATACGGGGGTCGGATACGGAATATATCTAGTCAGCGCTTATCCAATAGGAATACGAGAATCGTCTTGATGGTAGGATAAATGCATTTCTTAACGGCCACTGGACACCTGCTGGTAGGAGTTGCGACCACCAGTAAACAATAGCAACTGAAAGACTTTATGATGGCATCAAATAAAAACACCAGGGTTAGAGTCCCTGATAATCTCCCAAATGCTGAAACCTCCTCACTTCAAAGTGAAAATGATGACGTCAGTGCCTTAAATCCTCAGGGGACTACATCATGAAGGGCAGTGACTGATAACGGCGACAGTAAAGGGAAACCTCATTTTCTGAAATGCAAGAAAGTGATGAACATTGCAACCCTAAATGCAAGAACAATTAGGAATACAAATAAACAACTTGAGCTGTGTGCTTTAGATCAACAATATAAAATTGACATTATTGGAATCCAAGAGCATCGGATAGTTCATACAGATGAACAGATAAGATATGACAATATTATAGAGGGCTATCAACTTGTCACAGCATCTGCTACTAGAAATAGACAAGGAGCTGCAGTGGGTGGAGTTGGCATCTTGTTAAGTCCACGAGCACAACGAGCCATATCCTAAATCTGCTACATAAAGCACCAGAACCATCCAAGCAACTTTTAATGGCAATCCAAAAACTACGGATGTACATACTCTCCCACCAATGTGGCAAATGAAGATGAGGTAAGAGACTACTATGACGAGCTGAAAGAAACTACCAAATCAGTACCGGCCCATCATTTCTTGACAGTAATTGGGGACTTTAACGCTCGAATTGGTAACGACATTGCTCCTTTTGCCTACCATGAAGCCACAAACAGGAACGGGGAGATATTAGAAGAGTTTGCAATGGAAAATAACCTAGTTATTACAAACACCAGATTCCAAAAGAAAGTAACAAAACTATGGACCTGTATTCTACCAAGTGGATTCAGAGCACAACTTGACTACATCCTGATCAGAAAGAAATGGCAAAATAGTATTCTGAACACAGAAGCCTACAACTCGTTTGCAAGTATTGGATCTGATCATAGAATAGTGACCTCAAAGATTAGATTAAGCCTACGAGCAAACAGCAAAACCAAGCCAAAGAAAGTGAAATACAACTGGAATAAGCTTGTCCAAGACTCAGAACTGCAAGACCAATATTCTGTCGAAGTCAGAAACAAATACACACTACTAAACGACACCTGTGATGACAATCCAACAGTAACACATGGAAACCTTATCATAGCAAATCAAGAAACTGCCGAGAAACTACTACCAAAAATATGTAAGAAGAGGCAAAAGGCACTGTGTTACAGTAGGAAAGTAGAAACTGCCAGAAAGAAGCTAAGACAGAAGTATGAAAAACATGTCACAGAAGACAATAAAGAGTCTGCACATGAGTTTGAAGCAGGTAAACGGGAACTCGACCAAGCCTATGATGAGGTCAATTCTGAATACCTGGACAAGAAATTAAAAGAAGTGGAAAAGGCAACCCTAAACATGCAACACAGATTATCTTGGGAGCTCATTAACAAAGTAAGTGGAAGGAAAACCTCTAGGACTGGAATCCTGAAAGGAAAGACAAAGGAAGAACGTGTCAACAATTGGTACTGCCACTTCCAACAACTCCTAGGAAATCCACCGGTAGTGACTGACAAAGATGAAGACATCCCAAAGATTTTCGAAGAACTACCAATTAAGTGTACTGCCTTCAATAACACCGAGTACCAGAAAGCCAAGAAATCTATCAAGGAGGGGAAAGGTTTTGGAGAGGACAGCATTCCACCTGAACTCCTGACAAGATGCAATCTTGATGATATAATACTGGACATCTGTAATAAGGCCCTCCTAGAAAAGCAAAAACCTGACCAGTGGGCAATATTGAACCTGATTCCAGTCCCAAAATCTGGTGACCTAAGTCAAGCAGGAAACTACAGAGGCATATGTCTGAACTCCATTGTGGCCAAGACATACAACAGAATGATTCTCAACAGAATAAGACCTCACCTAGATGAATTACTTCGAACTAACCAGAATGGCTTGCGCGAGGGAAGAGGCACTACCTCACACATTCTTGGGCTCAGGAGAATCATCGAAGGTATACATTCTAATAATCTCTCTGCAGTCATTACATTCATTGACTTCAAAAAGGCATTTGACACCATACATCGTGGGAAAATGATCAAGATACTCAAAGCATACGGTATCCCACACGTCATAACAGATGGAATTGATGAAACCTACAAAAACACAAGAGCCAAAGTGATATCACCTGATGGCGACACGGAACTGTTCGACATCCTAGCAGGAGTACTCCAAGGAGATACCCTTGCCCCCTACCTATTCATAATCATCCTTGATTATTGCTTAAGAATAGCTATCAGTGGGAGAGAAGAGGAACTAGGATTCACCATCAAGCCTAGACAAAGTCGAAGAATAGGGCCAAAGAAAGTCACGGATCTTGACTTTGCAGATGACATAGCGTTACTATCTGACACTAAGGAGCAGGCACAGAAGCTGCTGAAATATGTTGAGGAAGCAGCACTCAAAACTGGGCTCCACATGAATGCCAAGAAAACCAAATGTATGGTATTTCACCAAACACAAGCAGTACAGCTAAAAACCTCTGACGGAAGTAACCTAGACAACGTAGAGGACTTCAAATACCTGGGAGCTTGGGTTGGTAGTAGCCAGCATGACATAAAAATACACAAAGCACTTGCTTGGAAGGCCTGCAATGCTCTGAACAAAGTGTGGAAATCCAGCCTCTGTCGAAAAATAAAAATCAGACTTTTCCAAGCTACTGTTCAAAGTGTTCTACTGTATGGAGCTGAGACATGGACCATCACCAACAGACTTAAGAAATCTCTAGATGGGTGCTACACTAGAATGCTGAGAACTACACTCAACATTAGCTGGAAAGACAATTAAGGTACCGAACAAAGACCTGTATGGAAAATTACAAAAGGTATCAGAAAACATCACAGACCGAAGGATGAAATTTGCCGGGCATTGCATGAGAAGAGAAAATGAAATACGGTAGTGTCTGACCTTCTGCTTTGGAGGCCCAAGCACGGACATATATCTGTCGGACGCCCAGCCTTAACATACTTGGACGTCTTGGCGAAAGACACAGGACTGAAGGTTGAGGAGATGAAAGCATGCAATGAGGGACAGAGTAGTTTGGCGAGCCATCACGAGGACCGTTCGAGAACAACATAAGTAATTGTTCATGACAAACCGTGCTGCACTACGCTTGGTGGTTACAACTTTGGCGATGCCTTTCTTGGTAGATGGAGACCATACACAACTGGCATACTCTGTGATTGGACGCACAAATGTGTTGTAACATCGGATTTTGACTTCACGTTTGAAGGTGCCGAGGTTGCGACGGAGGAAGCTAATGGCTCTCATACCTTTCTTGGTGATGTTATCTATGTGTTTGTCCCAGCAGGTTGTTTGTTAGTTCAACTCCCAGGTATTTGGCTGACGAAACTACTTCAAGTGGGTGGCCATGGATAGAATAGGCGAATTTAACTGGATTCCGACGCTTGGTGATGTTGAGAACTTGGCATTTTTTCAGGATGGAATTCCATGAGCCACTGTCTTTCCCATTTCTGAAGTGCGTCTAGATCCTGTTGGAGTAGTTTGATAGCGTCGTCTGTGTTCTTGATCACACGATATATCACGCTGTCATCCGCAAATAGTCTGACATGGGTGTCGGCAGAAATGTAGTCTGGCAGGTCATTAATGTATAGGTCAGGAATAGCATGGGCCTACTAACTGTACCCTGGGGCACTCCAGATGAAACACGGAGATTTCTCTGAAGATTCGCCATCTAGAACAACTTTCTGGACTCGACCTTGAAGGAAGTTCCCAATCCAGGTTATATAGGAGGCTACCATGGATGCGGTAGTGTTCGAGTTTGTGAAGGAGACGGAGGTGAGGGACCTTGTCGAATGCTTTGGAGAAGTCGAGCAGTATTATAAAGGTCCGTCTGTAAGCCATCATCCAGGTTATGAGCTATGTCGTCGACAGTGATGATCAGTTGGGATTCACAGGAACGAACCTTACGGAAACCATGTTGGAAGTCAGTCAAGATCTTACAGGAATCAAAGTGACGCATCACGGAGCTGTGGATGATATGCTCGAGAAATTTGGAGCAGATGACAGTCAATGAGATAGGCCTGTACATGTAGTTGGAGGGTTTGTTCCTGTCCCCCTTCTTGAAGATTGGTGTAACTGTGTCCGATTTCCATATTTCAGGCAGAGAGACCGCTGTCCAATAATGCTTGGTACAAGATGGATAACATAGGACCAAGGCTGACAGCTAGCTCTTTGATGAGGCGGGCTGGGATGTTATCTGGGCCGGTTGCTTTGTGAGGGTTGATCTTCTTCAGAAGTTTGATCACGCCATTTGTTGAGACTTCAATTCTGTTTATGCTGGGGAAAAGACTCGGTCCAAGATCAGGAAGAGTTGATGGATCTTCATCTTTGTTGAAGACTGAGCAGAATTACTGATTCAATATCATTAGCTTTGTCCTTGCTTCCTGTGTAGATGGCTCCTCTGGGTCCCCGAAGGGGGCTACTCCATTGTTGTCACAGCGCTTGCTAGAAATGTGTGTCCAAAATCGCTTCGGGTTTGACTGCAGATCTGGGCATATAATATTATTGATGTGGTTATTGTATGCCTGTTTGCACACCTTTTGCATCTTCTTCTTGAGGGTGTAATTGTATCTTGCCCAGAGACGCGTTTTGTGTTTACTACGGCATGAGCGGACTTTGTTGTAGGCACGTTGTTTCTGTCTACTAGCTGCTTGACTTTGCGGGTTACCCAAATGTTGATTGAAGCGGGTGGTGGTTGTAAATTTGCTAGGAACAAATTCAAGTATGTGCTTGAGATTGCATTCAATGGTGTTCCACATCTCAGTCACGGATGAAGTGATGTCGTACTTGGAGATAAAATCTTCCATCATCTTGTTGCCCTCTTCGTGGAGAGCATCAATGTCTGCTTCGTCCCAAAGGTAGATTTTTTTTCTTTTTGTTGGTTTCCTATACGTTTTGGCTTGATGTCGGTATCAATGTGGACAATTTCATGATCGCTTATGCCTGGTATTGGTTGACACTCAATACTTTAATCGAAAAGGGCTGGCTACGGGCCTGGTTAATTGTATTTGTAAATCCCATTGTACAGACTACATAAGTAAATGACACGGTTTACGCAAATTATGCTAGCGGTCTTATTTTTCATTGGATTAATCTCAGATGTCAGATGGAAACCTTACTAGTTGTACTTTTATACAATGAAATCAAATTGGTCATGGTTCAGTGGTTTTAATAAGGATTAAATCCATGCTGAAAGAGAGGCCTAATTTTTTGGATTCACCCTGTATACAACCATTTTGACATCACAAAAGTGAATCTTCTTACATTTTTGATATTGATTTTTTTCTAAAGATACTATTCGTACAGAAGATTTTAATGTAAATCATCATTAGATAGGTATTATTGGTTATGGATTTGATGCAGTTATAAACCCGTCATTTATATGTGGGACGGTACCACACCGGTCAATGCACTTATGACCCTTTCTTTGCCCACCCAGATTGGGCATGGAGTTGGGGCGAACACTCCCCCGCTCCCCCAATTACCGCTAAAACAGGCAAATACCTTTAATTTGGAGACAGAAAATAACCCACCCAGACGACCAAATTACAAAAAAAGATACTATTGATTGCTTTCAATCCTTCATATAGCTAGTTTGTGATCAAAACTTGAGTCTTGACTCTGACCATAAAAGAGGGTTGAGCGCCAGAAGGCCTTAACTAAATAAATGCTATTTTGAGATAAATCGACTTTCAATTATTTGGGACTCATTACAATACACTGTACTGTAGCACCCAACTTATAACTCTAATTTAAGAGTGTTTATGAGTGATCTCTTTATGGTTCTGAAACTCTAGGTTATATGGATTATTTTTGTACCAAAATATCAATTTGCCCAAATATTGAGTTACGGCCAGGGATACTATTAATTTTGGGATAGGAAAGTCCTATACTAACGTACGTAGCGAAAACGGACCCTTTTGCATATTTGAATACATTATTATAGTAATCGTCCGGAATGCGTCCGTGACCGGCGTTTAACAATGTTTAACCAGGTTTAACGGCAGGTTAAACGGCATGTTAGTCAGCATAGGTTTGGGGGCGCTGTAGATTTACACAGACGACGGCAGCCACGCGAAACCTAAATTTTGAATTCGTAGTGAATAACACGTAGGCCTAATCGCGAATTTTAAACTATCATTTTGACAAATACATCATAATTAAAAGGATTTTTATCGTTAACCGGGCGATGACTGATAAAAATAATTCAAAATGGTGCACTCCCGTTGCCAAATTGGGTCGTCTGAGAGACGCGTGGCCAGCGTTGCGTCGTCTGCTACAATCATCACCAGACGACGGTGGCTACGAACGGCCGTTAATTTTGAATTTCCGTTGGTTTCCAATCCAAAACCGTTCGGGATGGCTAATCATCCCAATTGTAAATGCTATTTTTTGAATTTAAACTGTTGTTAAGCGGTCGTCCCATTCACTTGATCAGGTAACCTCGTTCGCATATTTTAACCTGAATACTCGTGAATACGCCTATGTCCAGCGTCGTCTGATCATCACGCCTGATCGGTATAGCGCCACCAATTCTATGCTGACTAAGTTCAATTTAAAAGTGGACCCGATCGGCAAGCTCAGTGACAACCCTGTTTACCCCTGTTACGGCCTTCTGGCGCTCAACCCTCGAAATAATTATAATGGTCTCAGACAAATATACAGACACTGGTAAAGCACATTAATCAATTGCGCACGAATTGCGCCCAAAATATCTCAAGCTTAGCCAATTAGTCGATACTTGCGATACTTACATTTATTTTTCTGCTCTGATAATTCTAATATCATTTGGATTTTGGAAAGCAACATGGGGTTCTCTATTCAACACCAGGCCACGCAGATATGAATAATTAATTAGCAGAGAGATGTTTTACGATATTATTACCTATTTACACCTCCATTAATAAAACAATTGATATAATGCGAGTAGAGTATAGATGAATAAATAACTATTAATATACTAGTTAGATTTTAAAATGTTAATGTTTTAACTCTGCCGCGGTAACATTATAACATTATTATGTTACCGCGGCAGAGTGGAAGTTGAATTCAGTGACGCGTATGACGTTTGCCTGATTAATTATTCATATTCCTGCGTGGCCTGGTGTTGAATAGAGAACCCCAAGCAACATGGACGCAACGATTGCAGGATTTCTGACACGTGCAACGGCACAAGTAAGCTTAGCCTTAGCCTTTAGGTCTATACAAAATATTGAATATTAACATATTAAAACAAATGATTCCATGACCAATCCCCCTGACTACATAGACTTCCCCCTTCCCAAAGTTGGCCAAACCATAGTGCCGGCAACATCTGGCCTGCTTAATAAATATTATAGCCTAACTCATTCCGTGCAGGTGGACAAATTTGCCCACTAATTTGGGAGCCATATTTGGCCACCAAGACAAAATGTGTAATAAATTCGGCAATGTCTTGCTAGACGTCCCGTAACTCAAGTGCGCATGCTCAATACGTTGTAGCTATCACGGTTTATTCCGTACGGGACGTGAGGCAAGATATTATTTATTTATTATAGCCATAAATTCACTATTTTTTCGTGTTTGAAACCAAAAATAATAGTTCCAATAGAGTAAACATCTGTTGAGGTAAGGTTTATGTTTGATTTCCTGTTTGAATTATGCAAATTATGATCATGATGCATGTTAAGTGAAGAACATTTTGTTATTATAGGTTTGAGACTGAGACTGAGAGGCTTATATCTCCCAGCACTATATCTGGGTGGATCCACTAGCCTAAATGAGTACTTGTGGCCAATGAAATACAAGTGTCAGAAACATCCATTCAGCATCAAGCAAGAGTTTTGTCTAGTATTTGTAAACAAGTTTTTGTAGTGATGGGCGGTGCAACGATAATTGATACCATGTGATTTTTGTAATAGGGGAGTTTGGTATGAGGTGGGGGTATAGCCCGGTGGTTTCTCTTTGTATTCAGAGGTGTAACACATGATCGTTCCAGGATTTTGAAATACCCCCCTATTTGACGGTGTTTCGCGGACAATTTGGCTAATTTGGCTAATTTGACCCCCTTTTTCGCACAAAATCGCGGACATTTGGTCTAAAAATAACCCCCTATTTTCAACATTTCGAGGACACTTTCTGAGAAAACCCTCTTTTTGCGCAAAAGTGAGGACATATTTGGTTCAAAATACCCCTTTTCCCATAACTCGTATTTGTTTTTCTTACGCGGACTTGAAATCACGAACATAGTTTGCAAAAAAACACCCCTTATTTTTTGAAATCGCGGACATAGCTTCCAAAATGACCCCAATTTTTTGAAATCGCGGACATAGCTTCAAAAAACACCCCTATTTTGGGAAATCGCGGACATGGCTCAAAAATTGGGAAGGGGTTAGTGATGGGGGATGGTATTTGTGGTTGGGAGGGGGTTAGTGATGGGGAGGGTATTTGTGGTTGGGGGGGGGCTTAGTGGTGGGGAGGGGTTGTGGTGGAGGGCATGGGTGGCGAATGGAAATGGGATGGCCCTGGCCTGGGGAGAGGGTTTGTGGTGGGGAAGGAGGATGGTGGCATGGATGCATGGGGTGGGAAGGGTTGGCCTAGGGGTGGGGTGGGTGGGTAGGGTGTTTGACAATTCGCGCTGGAGTGCAAGAGTCCATTTAGATTCTTGCGGAATAATTTCGCGAGAATCCTGGATTCTCGCCAATTTTGAGAATCCATGGATAATATTAAGTTGCGAAATTAATGAAAATAATATCAAGAATAAGGATATAAGCTTGCACAACTTCCAAATTTGGCATGTTTGTTGACTAAGGGTCAAATACCAGTCATCTAAGGTCCTGTTTTGGACTTAGAAGAAGAAAAAAAGTGAAAAAAAAGTTTTATTTATTTTTTATTTATTTATTTTTGGCGTGAATCAGTGATTTTACGCCAATCGATTCGCGGATTCACGCCAAAATTCTACCCCTGCAATGCCCCTCTAATATTATAAGGATGCATCAACTGCAACGTTAGTCTATGTCTTCCACTTTCAGGTAGTAAAAAGATTTGAAAAATGTATTCGTAACATGAATGTCTAATTCGGAAGGGTTACGTCTGGTTTAGAATGGTCGATTTACGATCAAAATTACTTTAACAAAGCGAACGTATTCGGAAATATGGTTGGTTTAATCATCTCCCGGAAGGGTTTTGAACATTAAATAAGAACATATCTAGAAAGTATAAAAATTAAAATATTCAAATTTACCCTAATAATTGAAACCGGGCCTCTGTCAACTCCCGTGAGAAGAGTCACCGTATTTGGGCGAGATGACTTAGCAACACCATCGCACGTTAGCCACAATTTTTGTATACAGTGAAGGGGCCACTCGAAAATTAACGAAACATCCCTACCTATGCCTAACAAATATTGCGTGCAAGAAAGCTATGTACAATTTTTTTAAACTACCCTTGTATTGAGTGTTAACTTGGATGTCTAGTAGTCATCATCTATTACTGACATTGTGCTATAATTACAGTGGTGGACTTGTCTAGTTCATTATCTTATTTATAGTTCTAACACTTTTGTTTTTTATATTTTGTCCCTGATGAAGAGTGGTATATCCACTTGAAACGTCGGTCTTTATTGTTACCATATATCTTTGTTGTTTTATTGCACAGCAATTTTCATTGCTTGTCCCAGTGCATTTCCGTGTGTTATTGTATTTTGTTATTTATCTGTTTTATCGCGTTATTCTCCCTTGTTATTACCTGTTTCCCCACACCCTGTTGGTATATCTTACTTTTACTCTTAAGGCCTCCCCATACTCCACCAACGCTGCAACGCTGAGCGCAAGCGTTGTCACGCTACGCTTGTCACAAAATGTACCAACGCTCATCGGGAATCTACGCCGAACGCTAGCGTTGGTCAACGCTCGACCAAATCAGCAAATGCGTCAAGGCTGTGGGCGGGGCCTATGGTGTTCTGGGGAACAGACGACCAAACTACCTCACAAAACGCCGTAAATTTGTATTTTTAGCACATCACATGGCATCAACATCGCAACAAACTTGCTTAGGCCTACTGTATTAACATACCTTGACATACACAATATCATTCCATCAGCAAAAATAGCCTGATTTGCCTGGGATTTGCCTATTCGGCTGTATTTTCATGAATGGGAGCTCAAGAAAAAATATGTGACGTCAAAAGTCTGGCAAAGTGTCCTGCTTGCTGATTGGTCCGTGGACAGCGTCAACGCTACAAAGTTGACCTGAATTCAACTTCAGCGTTGGCCCGAGCGTTCGCCGCTTTCACCCAAAGCGTAGGCTGATCGAATTATCGGAAAACGCTTTCCCGATCGAGCGTTGTTTTGGTTTTGTAATGGGCACTAATACGCATGTGTCAGAGCGCAAGCGTTGCAGCGTCGGCGGAGTATGGGGAGGCCTTTCTTAGTACCCTTGTGTTGTTATAAATGAAACAAAACACATTATTTTAAAAACATTTTAATGTATCTGATTGTCACTTAACAGGAGGCGGAGATTGCCCGACTGAAGGCCGACATTGCTAGGCTTTCGGGAGGAACAATGGCCGACGGTGAGGATGAAGATGTCTCTCCAGAAGTAGAAAAGTTGAGAACAGTCAACGACAAACTCAAATTCCGTGTCACTCATCTCAAACGTGTAAGTCTTGTAGTTTAGCATTTATGGATTGCATGAATTTACTTTCAAATTTACATGGATCAGGTTTTTTTTATTATGGTAACTGTGAATGAACATTGTATAAAAATGATTATTTTTTAGGTAACAATGGTAACTTGTCAGAGGGGAGGGGGGTTATATGTATGAATTACGATATTCCTGGTAGAGGATAAAAAGGGTTTTTCATTATTCTGCCAACTTAAAGTCCTTGGTTTGCAGGAGGGTGTTATACCAGTACCACAGATTTTTTATCAGGCCTAGAACTCTGCTCCGCAGATCAATTGAGGACCCTAGATCTAAAAGGGGGTTAAGTCACATTGAGAAAAATGGCAACAACTGGGTTTCATTGTGTCCATGTGTAGACTTGACCCACTCGGGTTGTACCTCCCATGGACTATTACACAGCTTTACCACATGACTTTACTGTAACATTTGAACAGAGGGTGCAGAGATCCTCCTTGTAGCAGAAACTGATACTAACTACAATTTCACAAGATTGTGACTTAACCCCCTTTTAGATCTAGGGTCCTCAATTCTCGCAAAGATTCTTGTAAACAAATTTGCGTAAATCAAACTTGTTTCTGGTAAAAAATTATGTTTAGCGTTAAGACCGTCACAAGAAAGATTAGACAAGAAACAAAATTCCAACTCCTGTTTGTTATTGAATTTATAGTATAGTACGAGTCAGGAAATGATAGAGGCTTATTTTTTCCTGAAAAACTTGTTTTAGTTTGTATAAAATCATGTGTTTTTTTGTATACAGGGCATTGAAGAAGAAAAAAGCAAACAAGTCAAAGATGAGAATTGTATGGTTGATGTTAATGATGCGATTAAGGAGCTTTTTGCAAACAGCATTCAAGCGGCTTATCCAAACATACCAGATCCTTTGGTTGCCGTGTCAAACAGTCAACAACAGAGGTTTGGAGATTATCAGTGTAACAGTTCTATGACGATATCACAAGTAAGTTAACAGATTAATGATAATAATAATAATAAACCATGCTTATTAAGCGCACTCCGTCGCAAGACCCCAGTGCGCTGAACACAAAAGTACAAAATATGAACAAAGATACAAAACATTATAAAGTCATTTGCTGAAAGAGGTGAGTCTTGAGCAAGCTCTTGAATTGCTGCAGTGATGTGGCATTTCTAACATGAGATGGGAGCCGGTTCCAGAGTTCAGGAGATGCATGAGAGAATGATCTTTGGCCGTAGGTGACAGTGTTAGTTTTCCTCCGTTGTAAGATGACAGATGCATTTGACCTAAGAGTGCGTGTGGGTTCCTTGATGGAAATAAGGTCGCATAAGTACTTTGGAGCCTGGTTATTTAGTGCTTTGTATGTCAAAAGCATAAGTTTAAAAACAATACGGCTCTCCACAGACAACCAGTGAAGATCTTTTAACACTGGGCTTATATGTACACACTTCTTTGTCAAGGTTACCAACCGGGCAGCGGTATTTTGGATGCGTTGTAAGTTTACAGATTGAATCAGATTTTTTGGTGCTCTTGTTATCAGAATCATTCTCCTTGGCAGTAAGATTCCCCCGTACATTGCAATCTTCTGCAAAAGTGGCTATCTGTCTTTCTTGAGGGTGCACACCACTATTACGATCAATGAGCGTTGAGCAACCTAATCGAATCGCGATCACGAAGGAAGGTCCTAATTAGCAAGATGATTTTGTGAACTATGGTCTGTGTTTGGCCAACATTTTCATGAATTTTGATGTTCATATATTTTACCGGCGCATGTATACACATTGTTCATTTGCGCTAAGAGGTGGCATTTCAGTGTTGAAAATTCGAACCCTTTTGAACTAAAGGAGCATGTATAGACAAATCTTATCGGAAATCCGACATGAACATTTTGTAAAGATAAATGCTCCACACAGAATTTACTATACAATCTAAAAAGTGTATAGCAGTTTTGTACTATGCATTTCAATGTAACAGTTTATCATTTTGTACAGTGTACGATTGGAATTTGACAACAATTGCTACACACATTTGTTCACATAAATCGATCACTGTGGATGTTTATTAACTGCTATAGTTTAATCAGTTGCAAATTGGCGAGAAATATTTGGTTTTGTCTCTACGGGGGAGGGGGGGGGGGGGGGGGCAAAAGTAATCCAAATGTAAATATACGATTGTGGCCACACACACACACAGTTTTTGCCGCATGCGTCACTAACATGATACCCAGTGCGATTGTTGCCTTCATGCGAGCCCGCATCCTTCTTTATCGTTTAGTAAGTGTAAATACTTCAATCTCATTGGTTAACACGTATGAAATCTGATCCATATCGTGTAAACAAGAAAGTCAAACCACACGATATATTCCATATCGTCGATTAACCGCGTTCCCAGGACCGCGTTACCAGTTAACCGTGTAAAGCGATTGCTTTGTGTCTGTGGAAGAGTTGCTTAAAATATGAGACGTAAATAATAAACAAATAAAATGGCGGATGATTTAAACGCAAGTGACTCGATTTCTGTTACATTCTGAGGCCGAAATAGACTGCGAAAAGGTATAATCCACGCCGAAAAATAAATGATCTGCATTTAACATAACCAGACATATTTTTCGCGATGATTCTATGGACAGAGGTGCAGCGCAGAGCCTGTTAAAGGGTGGTTTACTTCGGTTGATTTTACGGAGGAAGGAAGGGAAGAGAATTCAGCGCCTTGTTTGTTGAAGGGAGTTTCGTTTTCCGCGAGTGTTTTAAAAATACTTTTTTTTGTGGGCCTTTGGACTAAACGATAAATTCGTTATCCCCTGCATGTTCACACAATACGGAAAAATACCTATGGTTTGTGCCATATCGCATGAGGCCGCATAGTATTCATTCGCTGCTGTAAGGAGGCTTCGCCAATTTGGGAAAATGATCAAACTATAGTATAGGGAAATGAGTTTACTTAGAAAAAATACCATTTAGTAGTAAAATGGGCCATCTTAGCAGGGGAGGGGAATGCGGAATAGGCCCCTGTGATGTGCTCTATACTTTGTGTTCAGAATCAGATAGGACAAAATGTATTTATTGGCATGCAAAAAGAATCCCTATTGTTGAGCTCCTCACTTGATGCAAAGGTTGCAGTGCCCATATCATAAGCAGCTGTACGCCCAAATGTCCTTAAATTACCTCCTACCTATTACTTTCATGTAAACATGTTCTGTATTCATCTTGTTCTAGCAACTCAAAGCTCAAGGACAGAAAGTATCTCCCAGAGAAGTTGCTCAAACTATTGTGAATACAGTGGCGGAGAATGATATTATAGAAAAGGTAAGAAAAATGGTGGATTTTCTCATCATGCAGATTACCCTGAGCAGAAATCATTAGGGCAACGGAAAAAGAGACCCGTTCTAACGGACCCGATTGTGGACCCATTTTAATTTAAAGGTAGATGACACGATTTTCAACTTGATGTTTTCTATTTTACATGAAAGGTCATCCTTAAAAATTGTTGCATTCCAAAGTTTGAGTTGCATAACTCCAATGGTTCTATTTTTAGAAGCGCAAGGTCAAAAGACATGTGCCCATTGAGTAGTACACAGACTGGTTGGTGGTTAACCACCTTTGGCAGTAATTCACCACATTTTAGCCTATAATTTCCAAATGGAAGATTTCTGGCCCCTAATATTTTACAGACATAATGAGAAAACTATGGGGATTCTTCTGATACTAAAATATCTTGATGTGAAAAAAAAATTCATAGCCCCAAAAAAGTGATCGGGTCATATACCTTTAAATTGTAGAAATTGTTTTCACATGGATTTCTAAGAGGAAAATCTGAGAGGTCATCGAGATCAAGACCCAGCGGCCCACACTCAACCAAGACGCTGGATATGACCTTCCTGCCAATTGATTTGTTGGCACTTTTTAGTCAAAATTTCAAAAAATATTAGATTAGGTTAAAAAATGAGAGAGTCGTCCCTACGTTATAATGTCTGTATATCATAATCAAGCGATTTGGGCATTTTTTACTCAAAATCATTTTTGTTAGCTTTGTTCAAAAACTTTGGGTCGAAAAAGTGATTTTTGTTGTTGTGGTTTTCTAAAAATTGATGCCAAATTTGGATTATCTGAACCATTTCCTTTCCAAAAATGTATACTTTTATACACATTTGAGTCTTAGTTCAATAATTACAGCACTCACATAATTTAAAAAAAGTGACTTCCTTGAGTCCCCCCTTAAAGGAAATCCCAAGTTCATGCAACAAAGCTTGTGTAATTTGAATTATGTTAAATGTTCTAAAGATCTTGGCTCAAACAATATAGAGACAAGTTTTCCCTCTGATGTAGGCCTATATCAAGGGTTGAGCGCCAGAAGGCCGTAACTCAACTCTTGGGCAAATTGATATTTTGGTACAAAAATAATCCATATAACCTAGATTTTCAGAACCATAAACAGATAACTCATAAACACTCTGAATTTGAGTAAAATGTAAGAGTTATAAGTTGGGTGCTACAGTGTATTGTAATGAGTACCAAATATTTGAAAGTCGATTATCTCAAAATAGCATTTCTTTGAGTTACGGCCTTCTGGCGCTCAACCCTCGATATGTTGTGGCTAGTTCTAACTCTCCTAATGATGTACATTCCTTGCTTTACACTTTAGATGGAGATAGCAGGACCAGGTTTCATCAACATTCACCTGAAGAAATCCTTTGTCAGTCCCCTTCTGACCTTGATCCTGACCAGGGGTGTTCTGCCGCCCTCTACTGGACCAAAGAAGAGAGTTATCGTAGACATGTCTTCACCAAATATCGCCAAAGAGATGCATGTAGGTCACCTCAGGTCAACCATTATTGGGGAGAGTATCTCACGCCTTCTGCAGTTTGTTGGTAAGTTTCGCAGCAATATCTTGATTGATGACCCCTAGCGCTGTGGAATAAGCTTGAAGCAGTGAAGTGATATTACATTTTCTTCACTGTATGACATCACGGTTACAAAAAAACACCCCTTTTTTCAAGTAGTTCAATTCTTGGTCTTTGTTGAATTATTAGGAGCTTTCATGTCAAAAAGTTTCGGCTAAGGATTAAATCTGATTTATCATAGTAGTTGAAAGCATTCTTTGAAACAATCAGCTTTTCATACTGACCCGATGATTTATCATATTTCAATCTATCATCCTTTCATAGGTGCAATTATAGATGCTATAGATCAGTCGCCAAGCGGCAGTGGATCGAAATATCTATATAGTAATAGCAGGGATGCATGACCTCCGGAATTATCAGGAGTTCCGGATATTTGGCCATATAAAAAAGTAATCCGGATTTTGGAAGAAGGAAAAGAAACTTTTTTTTCCTCCTTTTTTCTTTCTTCTTCTATTTCCGAAATCGGATGATGATATTTCAGCATAAAAAGAGTCAAATATGTTTATTGGGGGTGATACCCTGTAGCCTATTCTGTAGACAAGCCCCCATAAAAGTTTGATGCTGCGCGCAAACGCTTGGGCCATCTGGCCCAGCTTGCATAAAAAGTTCAGGAAATTGATCAATCACCCACTCGCATCCCTGTAATAATAAATAATTATTTTATTAAAATATTTCTTTCTGCTCTGTGAATTGTCTTTCATACAGGTCATGATGTATTAAAATTGAACCATTTAGGAGACTGGGGCACTCAATTCGGAATGCTTATAGCCCATCTACAGGACCAATTCCCAAATTATGTCAATGAATCACCACCACTGCATGATTTACAAGCATTTTATAAGGTAAGATCTTAACTTTAGAACCGTAGTCATGAGGCATAGCAGGCATTTAAGTACTTGACTTGAAGCCCTTTGCTATGATACATTGCAGTTGGTAAATGCTTTTTATTATAAGGCCAAGTAAAAAAAAAAAAAGTTTCTCCTCCGGGTTTTGGAAAAAAGGAGGAGCTTTTTATTTTTTATTGGAAAATGGACCTAAATTACCCGTTTAACAGCATTTTAGCCCATATTTGGCATACATAATGTTGTCTGCAAAAAGGAGGAGGCCCTTTTTATTTTGCCATTTTGACAGCTTTACCCCTCTAGTGATCACACAACTCTCCACAAATGCTTCTGATACAAAAAAAATTAAAGTTATGACTGAAAGTTTGCAAAAATAAATGCAAAATCTTCAAAAAAGGAAGCTAGAGGGGACGTGAAACATGTTAATTCTTTTATTTGGCCGTATTAGGAATTGCAGGAAAGATAGAAATCTCTTTTAACACATACTAAAAATTAAAAAAAATTGGCGTTTCCCTTAAAAGACCATAAGTCTAATATGGACTTTTTTAGGGAAAGACCAAATTCTACTCCCTATATTTACTATTAAATATAATTGTTGATTTTGTTTTATTTTTTACTAGGCTTCCAAGGTGCGATTTGATGCAGATGCAGATTTCAAGAAACGTGCCTACGCCCTCGTAGTTAAGTTACAGGCACATGATCCAGAAATTATAAAAGCATGGAACCTTATTTGTGACATCTCAAAACAAGGTGGGTAACAGTTGAAATGCCTTCACTATAGTTACGAATTGTTATAATAAACATTTCATTTCGATTGTGCACTTTGATATAAGGTCAACGCAAAATCCCCTTGCTTCAAATCACAATGTACGTTACCAATCAAAGATACTGGGTACGTCTACAGATTTGGGGCTCAAAAGTGGTTAGTTTAACAGGCTTTATACTAAAATGAGGATTTAAAATCTGTAATTTTTGCACTTGGAGGAATCATCCATTGTACATATACCAACTTTTAGGTACCAAATCTGTAAATTAAAAACTGTTGGGTGTCAATAGTCCACAAATCTCTTACAAATATGACTGATGCATTTCATTGGATGACAGATAACATGTGAATCATTCTTTCAGAACCTAGCCAATGTATTCAAAACACTAATTCAAGCAATGGACAAAAAGGTGCCCAAAATCAATCACAAATTTTATGTTATGAATGTTTTTTGAAAAGCAAATGAATAACCAAGTTTAGCATATCACATATCATTTTCATGCACAAATTAGTAGTAATTAGACATTGTTAGATCTGGACCGATATGTCTAGATTTATAGATTCCAACGTTATCAGGTGTTTGTTCTTTTTAAAATATACCTAGTAAAGTAATAATTCCCAAGAAAATAACTAGGATAGGCATGTGACTGTAGCACGTTTACACATGTAACAGACCGCAAGGGTCAAATCCGTTTACAAAAACTAGTTAACGGTTACACGCAAATGGGTTTGATTTTTCAATAAACCTAACATTTTACGCATCTAAAACCCTTATTAAGACATACTGAAAAGCAATTTCCCTCATGATGACTTTTGGCAGTTCAGAGCTGGCTAGAAAAGACACAATTCTGGGATCTGGGTCAGAGTATGTTATGCCCATAGTTTTTTATTTTATATATTTTCACTGATTTGCTAGTTTGCCTAATACTTTTTATTATATTATTGTGGGTTAATTGTGAATTTTCAGGCCTTCCAACATTTTGATTACAGTTTTCCCCACATCGTGGAAAGCTGGAAAGCATGTTGAAAAATTGGCATCACAATAAAAGAACAATTATTTAAAAAAAGTGATAGAATTGAACTGAATTTAGAATGAGGTCATAAGAACAAAATAGACGGTTAAACATTTAACTGACCGTAAAATCAACAAGTTAAACGTTCAACAAATTACACGTATCCTCACACCCTTAAAAATAACTAAAGTTTTCTTTTCCTCTACTCTTCTAGAATTCACCAAGATCTATGAGAAACTTGACATTCATGACCTGGTACCAAGAGGGGAATCCTTCTATCAAGAACTGATGAATGAAACGGTGAAAGAACTACGAGATAAAGGTAAATAATATATAGGTGGGGATACTGTAAACATGGAAATGTTTACGCTACATTAATTTTCGCGCTTTAACACTCCAAGCAGCTACCGCATAAATAAAAACACACGAATATATTTATTGTGTGTGTAAGTCTATGTAATTAGCTTTCAAATCCCGAATTTAAAAACAAGAGGAATGGCTCAAAATCAGCAAAGCACGAAAATGTAATCACGCGAAAATTACAACTTTTACAGCACCCATGCATTCAAAGACACATCCCACTCGCGCATATATACTGAATTATAGGCTTACAAGGGAAGGTTACCAAAAAACCTTTTTTGTTGTTGTTGAGAATATTACCTCTAAAGACATCATATAATGCCTTTTTAGGAACATTGAAACAAATTACCACTTGTAGGAAAAATTTGAAAACAATTATCCAACCAAAGACCCCAACTTGTCCCCCAATGTTTTTCTTCCAAGACAACATTTGTTGGTAAGATTTTGCACATTTGTTATTCAATTTGACCATTTTGTGTTTGATGTCATGGCCAGGCATGAACATTATCATGATAAAGCATTTTCTATATCAAATTTTAGCGCACTTTTCCCCATCTTTTTTGTGTAGATATTGTACTATTTTTCATATCATATTTTGTATGCAAATACTTTATCTCAGTCAATAACTGTCAATGAGATAAGATTATTTAGAAATATGTCAAAATTGCTTTATGCAAAACCCATAAAGAGAAAGATTCATATTTTTCATTAACCCGTATGTATAAAAATCTTGATTGTGTTTGTATCATTTTATCAAAAACACTTGATTGATGTTTTTACTGTATTGTCTAATGATATTTTGTTTAAACTCTCTGTTATTGTGCAGGATTCCTTGAATTTGATGACGGCCGATACATAATGTTTGTCCCTGATACTAAGGTTCCCATGACGATAATCAAGTCCGATGGTGGTTACACATACGACACGTCCGATATGGCAGCCATAAGACAGAGATTGAAAGACGAGAAAGCTGATTGGATATTCTATGTGGTAGACTCAGGACAGGTAGGAACAACTCCTTGACGCACACGGGAAATAGTGTTTCTTTATAAAAGTTGCAATACATGTTTGATCTTATGGATACCAGGGTTGGAATATTAGAATCTGCTTTAAGGCATCTATTGATGGTGAAATCAACTGCAAATTGTTTTTCAATAATTAGCAACTTTTTGGCCGCTAAGGCGATGAAAATAACACCGAACCATTTTATTTTATTTTTTTGCAACAACAAATGTTTGTGTTTTTTAGAACATTATTTGGAAAATGTTTGCAATTTTTTTGCAAATTTATGGGGTTTTTTTAAACATTTTTGAATCATTATTTTTTTCTTCAAATTTAGAAAATTGCTGAAAATACACCAAAATGTCCAACATTTTTGGAAAGCCAGATCAACTGAGCCTATCTGAGAGTTCCGTTTGCCCGTAGAACAGGGGTTGTTTTTGTCGCCTAAAGACCATTTCTAGCACTTGTTGCTTTTGGTCTTTCAAATAAATTCTGTCACTTTTGGTTTAAAATAGCATTTTAGAGGTTTTTTTCCAGGATTTTCAAATGAAAAAACAAAACAAAATGCAGTTGCAGTAGCTATAAAATGAAATGCACTCAACCTACAGGACACTTTATTTGATGCTTCATGCGACATCTTTATAAAAGTATTTTTTGTCTATTCCTTCCTTATCAGGGTGTTCATCTACAGAGTGTATACTCCGGTGGTAAAGTGGCTGGCTGGTATGACCCAACTATAAACAGAGTAGAGCATGTTGGTTTCGGTGTTGTGCTTGGAGAAGACAAGTAAGTTGCTATAGTCTATACTCTATTTGTCTTCCTCTGGACAGTGACTTACCTTTACAGACGCAGCATTTACGCATGTGTATGTATCTTCCGTCTTTCTGCACTCATGTGTATATACGTCAGTGCCTCGAGTAGGCGCGCGCGTTTATGCTCTGCAATTAGTAGAATAGGCGGTTATGTCTCTGTATTGAGATGAATATATATACTATAGTCAGATGTAAGTGAATGAAACTGGGATGAAACATACCCGTCACACCTAGCACAGGATGCTGAGTTCAGTAATTATTGTAAAACTTAGCTTTTATGCTTCTTCAAGCGTAACTCAAATAATTGTACCCACACTCTTCTGAGAAATAATTCACAAGTATATTACCACTGCAGTCATATTTGGAGCCATCACCTTTAAGATGAGCATTTCTAATGTAAACACATCACCAAAAGTAAGTCCCCCTCTCAACAGTTCATCATAACATCGTAAGGTAAAACATTTTACCAATAAAACTTAGTTAGAAATAATCCTATGACTGTTGCCTAAGTGTTGTTTGAAAATAAAAGATATCCATGACTTCATGGCTGAATGAGCTCAAATGGAAGACAAAAACGGTCCTTCTCAAAAGTCACAACTCACTGTGCTAAGCTCTGAGCATATAGAAGTGGGTTTACAGGCTAAATGATCATGAATTGATTACACATTAGGCAAAAAAAAAAAGGTATCAGGGCCAGAGTCTGGGTCGGACGGTCAGATTTTTTTTCTTTCAGGGAGATACTACACAAAAACATGTTTTAAAGATGTTTTTTTAAATTTATTTGTTTTAATTTGTTTTATTTTTTATTTTATTTTTTAAACAAGCAGATACTACTCAAAAACACGTTTTCATCTTCTTTATTGTTATGTGCTTCTTTCATTTTTTAATTTTTTAAATTTTACTTTTTACTTTGGAAAAAATAAAAATTGCGACCCTAGATTTCCGAAAATTTGGGTCGGTCGGAAAGGGCAAGTCAACTCTTTTTTTTTTTGGCCTTCGAGTAATATTCACTCAACCACAGGTGTTTTTCCATTAGTAAGAAGCCATTCATACATTTTTGTGACTTTTGAGTTATTTCTAACTAAGTTTTATTGGTAAAATGTTTTACCTTACGATGTTATGATGAACTGTTGAGAGGGGGACTTACTTTTTAGTGATGTGTTTACATCAGAAATGCTGGGGAAAATCCCCTTGATGCAAAGTAGACTTTTCTCTTTCCTCTTCTTCTTCATCCAAGTATATTACCTTCAATCGGTCATTTTGACTGTCTACCAACTATAGTATTGAGTTCAATGGTATGACATATTTGTGTTAACATAAATTCTTTGTTCTTGTCACATAGAAAGAAATTCAAGACCCGTTCTGGAGATACAGTCAGACTGAGGGAGCTTTTAGATGAGGGCATGAAGAGATCCTTAGAGAAACTACAAGAAAAAGGCAGACATGAGGTTTGTACCGGGGGGTGGCAGCGTGGAGAGTTACTCAAGTTTGATTTTGATAAGGATTTGCTGCTGGAAAGTGCAAAGAAGACCAAAAATTAAAATTTTGCTATCAAATTAGATCCAATTATATACATGTTCCCCATATTTTTGGCCAAATTTTTGATACAAAATGTGCACAGATTCCCAAAAAATTGAAAAATATTCTCACATTATTGCACCTACTCCATTGCGGAAAAAAGGCGATCCCTTTGGTTATTTTGACTGAGGGGCTTTGTAGTTAGGCCAAAAAAAATGTTTGGTTGCCCTCAGAGGGCAACATTTTGGAGGGTCGGTAGGTCGATCCTTTTTTTCGTCTTTTTAGGTCGTCCGTAGGAAGAGACCTTATGGCAGCATCCTTCGTGTGTAGTCTGTGTGTGTAGTCTGTGTGTGTGTCAACAATTTGGTATACACTTTTTGGTATACACTTTTTGTTACAATTTGGTATACACTTTTTGTTTTGTCCATTTCTTTTCCATACAATGTCCAATTGCAATCAAACTTCGGTCATAGATGCAACATGGGAACCTTCATATGTTAATGAGGTCAAAGGTCACATACCAAGGTCAAAGGTCATCCGAGGTCAAGATGTATATGTAAAAGTGGCTGCATATGTAAAATTGATTACATTTGTTCATTTCTTTTCCATACAATGACCAATTGTAACCAATCTTTGGTCATAGATACAACATGGAAACCTTCATATGTTAATGAGGTCAAAGGTCACATACCAAGGTCAAAGGTCATCTGAGGTCAAGATGTAAATGTAGAAATGGCTGCATATGTAAAATTGATTACATTTTTCCATTTCTTTTCCATACAATGTCCAATTGCAATCAAACTTCGGTCATAGATGCAACATGGGAACCTTCATATGTTAATGAGGTCAAAGGTCACATACCAAGGTCAAAGGTCATCCGAGGTCAAGCTGCATATGTAGAATTGATTACATTTGTCCATTTCTTTTCCATACAATGACCAATTGTAACCTAACTTTGGTCATAGATACAACATGGAAACCTTCATATGTTAATGAGGTCAAAGGTCACATACCAAGGTCAAAGGTCATCTGAGGTCAAGATGTAAATGTAGAAATGGCTGCATATGTAAAATTGATTACATTTTTCCATTTCTTTTCCATACAATGACCAATTGCAACCAAACTTCAGTCATAGATACAACATGGACACCCGCATATGTTAATGAGGTCAAAGGTCGCATAGAAAGGTCAAAGGTCATCTGAGGTCAAGATGTAAAAATTAGTACACTTTTTTTTTGTCTCTTGTTCATTTTTTTTTGTCTCTTGTTCATTTTTCCATACAATGACCAATTGCAACCAAACTTGGGTCACGGATGCAACATGGAAACATTCATATGTTAATTAGGTCAAAGGTCACATACCAAGGTCAAAGGTCATATGAGGTCAAGATGTAAAATTAGCTGCATATGTAAAATTAATAACATTTAAACAGGTGAAGTACAATTGCAACCAAACTCCAGGATGTTTATTTTATTTTTTATATCCTGGATCCGCTAGTGGTCTAACCTCTTTCTTTCTAGATGCCTGTGGTTTGAGATCCACCTTGTTTTTAATCTACCCTATAAACGGACGACCTATTTGGGACCGCTGTCCCTATTTTTTATTTTAGGGCGTTATGGCGTTTTTTAATATGATTTTTTTTTTAAATACAAATTTCAATGCTGTTTTTTTGTCTCTGACAAGTGGTGTTAATATTTTAACTGAAAGATGACGTTGGGAGAAAATATTAATAGCCATTTTCGAATTTTATGTGTTGAGAAAAATATTTAGAAAAAATAAAAATAAAAAAGCGACCCAGCGAATTTTGCAATTTTTAGGTCGGTCGCGGAGGGCAACCAAACATTTTTTTATTTTTGCCTTATGTAAATCACTGTATTCCAGAATATGCAACTAATTGTGAGTTGTCACTATGACCAAACCGCAGAACTTCCAGTTCCAGGGTGTTTCTTTTGCTTCTGTATGTACCAGATATGGTGCTCTCTGCTTTCATGTAAATGGACTATAGTCAGCGTCAGGGCTCAAAATACACGGGGCGAATGGCAATAAGAGTCCAGTTTTCACAAAATAGCCCCCGGAGAAAATGTTGGCTAATGGTAAAATGTACTAAAGGAGCCACTTTTGGCAGAATTTGCTCAAAATAGGCCTCATAGCCAAAAAAGTATTCATTCAGTTCATTAACCTTGTTAATGTCTGTTGGGCTGTTGTTCACATTTTCTCTTTATATACATCAACAAAAAAGGTTTCCTGTCCTGCTGGTACTAGATCAGGTTTTTTTTGTGTTCCCTATGTTTATGAGTGTTTTACTGAATTTTCTTATTTTCTATCATTACACAGGTGCTGAGTACTGAAGAGCTTGATGCAGCCCAGAGATCGGTAGCATATGGTTGTATCAAGTATGCAGATTTAAGCCATAACAGGATCAACGACTATGTATTTTCATTTGATAGGGTGAGTATTGTATTGACAGGGGGGGGGGGGTGAAACTTAATTTGCCGATCGGAAACCACATCATCCGGGAACTTTAATAGACTGGTTCTCATATGTGACGTGTTCTACCGAAACCAGACGGAATTGTGCAGAGCTCCAAACTGAGAAATAGCCCAAAACATAATTGGGGGTGATTTTGGGGGAATTTGAGTTTCTGGTAAATAATTAATCTTCAGAGTGTTTATAACATTATTGTGAAAGATTAAGATTAAAAAATCATCCTAAATGTATGTTTCAGTGATTTTAAGGGCGATATAAACATGTAAAATCATTGTACAAAGTAACTTTAAAGGGCGATATATCTCAGTTTGGAGTTTTCATAAAGACAGTAAAAGACGAACTTGAAAATGATGTAACTCCACTTTGGGAAGTCCGATTAAAAAATGAGAGGTACCATTGTAAAGCTGAAGCTCTCTACTTTAATAATCAATTACTAACTCGGTTTTGATATCTTGCCCAATTGTGTCTCGTTTCGGTAGAACACGTCACATATATTGATTGCGATGTGGGCACTGTTTGTCGTCTGCTTAGGTTTAGACTTCAGAAGTCTACACAGAATTGTTGGGGAAAATTCCTGTTTTTGAAAATTATGATTAAACTTACGTGCTGGACGGTTTTTACAAGCCTGAAATATGATAATTCATGTTTCTTTGTTTGTTTATTACATTTTGAATTCATTTTCTCACTTGACACTATTATACCCTCGTTGTTTGTGTCTGACAGACTTGATGCAAGTCTATATAAAATCCTTGCATATTTTCGTTTGACATTCTGGTTCTCAAAAAGTGGCGCTGTTGTATTAATGACGTCGAATGACAATACTGAGCTCATTACCAATAATCAGAAAACTAAATGTCATTCTAACTATAATTACATATATCGAGGGTTGAGCTCCAGAAGGTTGTTACTCAAAAAATGCTTTTCTGAGATAATCAGCTTTCAAATATTCGGGACTTATTACAATACACTGTAGCACCCAGCTTATAACTCTAGTTTTAGTCAAATTAAGAGTGTTTATGAGTTATCTCTTTATGGTTCTGAAAATCTAGGTTATATGGATTATTTTGGTACCAAAATCTCATTTAGCCCAAAGTTGTGTTAGGGTCTTCTGGCGCTCCACCCTTGATATACAGCTTTAGAAATCAAGTTTTAGTGTTTCTATAATGATTTCCGAAACTTTTTGAACACAAAACATAATTACATATATCGAGGGTTGAGTGCCAGAAGGCCGTTTATCAAATTTTGCCTGAATATACAAGATGTTTTTTTAGGGGAGCTGTGGGGGGAAAACGTCATAAAAATTGTAAATTAAATTTCCCCAATGTTTTGACAAATGTATTCAACGTCGGTTTTAGTATTGTTGACAGGAAATTATGACTTATTTATCATGAAAATTCCATTTGCTTTCATTTTCAGATGCTTGATGACAAAGGCAACACTGCTGTTTATCTACTGTATGCATACACAAGGATTAAGTAAGTCTATATTATATGGAAATGTAATTTTCACCTACATTGAGGTTACCATATGACAAGGGATTTTGCAGATACAATGTCTCCTGTAATTTGGAAAAACCTAGTGAGTCTGTTGAACGCAAATTTGAGAAAACAAAGGGAAAATGTTTGGTTTCAGGACTTGGAAATATCATGTCTCGTGCCCCGTAATGGTACACGCCAACGGAAAAAGCTGTAAAATGTTACGGCATTGATTCCGTATGATGTCACGAACGGGTAAGCCAAACATGATATTGCCCAGGACTTACTACTAGGTTTTTCCCCTTCAGTTTATCAAGTTAAAGTGTGTGAAACTCTTCCCTGTCGGCAGTTTTTCATCTGGAATCTTAATAAACTGAAAGGGAAAAACCTATGAAGTCCAAATATAGGTATAACTCAATTTTCACCAAAATTTGATGTACTAGGTTTTTCCAGCACAGGAGATGTGTCCAAGGAAATAATCACGGGATGAGCTTGTCGTTCACAGGTAGTACGAAGAACAAGGCAGCCTATTAGTCTTTAGTTTATTTGAGTAATCTAGGGTGTAGGCTCGCAATGATTGTTTTAATATGTTCATTTTAGGCGATGAAAAAAAAACCCACCCTGTTCTACGGACCTGACCAACCCATTTTTCTCTTATTTTAAAGAAAAAATTGGGGGAAATGATGTGAATATTTTGAACATTGTTGAGGGGGAAAATGCCAGACCGACTGAACCTACCTGAGAGGTCCGTTTGCCCGTCACACAAGGGGTATTTATTTTGTGGGCTCAGAAACAAAAGGCCTCATCTCCATTTTTTCAAAAATGAGATTTTGGTATCAACATTTTCAGATACAAATTCTCTTTCCAGTCACACAAACCTTATCTCCATAACACACACCTTTCAAAGTTATAGCCAGTATCACAAGGCCTCATGTCCATCTCCCCAATGTGTTTAAACATCTTCAATAGTCTTTTACTCAAAATGGTCAAAATGGAGATTGGCCTTGTGGTTCTGAGCCCTCGATTTGTTGCCTTATTTATAAATCCACATTCCATCCATCCATCCATCAGATATTTCATGCGGCCAAAAAAAAAGAAGTTTGCCTCAAATGACCCGCGCGCATTCCCGAAACTGCCCGGGTTAGCTTTTTTTTTCAGTGGTTTTTTTTTTCTTTCTTTTTTTCCAATTTTTTTCCCAATTTTTTTTTCAATTTCAATTTTCTCAAAAAAATCTTGCAAAATCCAACTTTTTGACCAAACAAATAACGATCAGGTCTAAATTGAAGAAAAAAAATCAAAAAAATCCGCAGACCGCATTAGATTTTCAGTCTCTCATGTCATTTGAGACAAACTGATATATAATGTTTCTTTATTCATTACAGATCCATAGCTAGGTTAGCCAAACTAGACAAGGGTGCTATAGCCAAAGCAGCCTCAACAGTACCCGTCTCACTAGATCACGAAAAGGAATGGAAACTTGCCAAATGCATCATCAAATTCCCCTCCGTCATAACCAAGATACTGGATGATCTGTTAATGCATACGTTATGCGAGTACATCTATGAATTATCCACAACGTTTACAGAGTTCTATGATGTGTGTTATTGTGTGGAGAAGGATAAAACAACACGTATGTACATTTAGTAGGTGTCAATGTGCATTGCAAATTTAGATCGGTGTGCGATCTTTGTCATTCCCAATTACATGTTTTAATGTCATTATCACATCTGCCGCCGCACTGCAATTCATTGGTAGCGACTTGCCTAAAAATGGGATACGGCCTCCAGACTTTATGTGTGATTTTTTTTTAATTTGGGTTAGATTTCATGATTTTTTTTTTTTTAGCCCATTGCTACGTTTTTGCTATGCACCGCGTATACGCTGAACACGCGTAACGGGCCGTTTTACCGTTACTAAGCCGATGCGCATGCTTGCTGTAAACAAAAACTGTGCATAACGCGGTATTATATGTGCCTCACTAAATACGTAAGCGTTGAACGCGCCAAGCACTGTGGTCATGAGATGCCGAACTTAGGGTTTGCGATTTACCTGGGCCTACTATTAATGTGTAGAAACATTACAATTGCAACTGCTAATAGTAAAAATGGCTATGTTTCAATGAAAGGGGATCGGGGCGGGGAGGAATCGCATATGGGAAAAATACAAAAGATATTTACGGGGCGGGGGAGTTATAACCAAAGCGTTTGGTAGAGCATAGCGTTCATCACCATTGAGCGGCAGAGAGTTTGTACATTTTGTGACAAGCGTAGCATTGTGGGTAAATGTTGAGTTGATAAATTTGCACTCTACACTTATTCTGATAGTCAATATTTAGTTAATGTTAGATATTGACTTGAGAAATGGAAGTGTTATAACTGACATTAATAACATGTGATCAATCAATCCTTATCGCCTGATAGACTGTAACACACATTTATCAGAGCAGTTGTGCAACCAACCAACCAACCAATCATATAAGTTATAACCAAAGCGTTTGGTAGAGCATAGCGTTCATCACCATTGAGCTGCAGAGAGTTTGTACATTTTGTGACAATTAAGCGTAGTATTGTGGGTAAATGTTGAGTTGATAAATTTGCACTCTACACTTATTCTGATAGTCAATATTTAGTTAATGTTAGGTATTGACTTGAGAAATGGAAGTGTTATAACTGACATTAATAACATGTGATCATCAATCCTTATCGCCTGATAGACTGTAACACACATTTATCAGAGCAGTTGTGCAACCAACCAATATCAACCATGTGAACAACTCTTTATCCTTGCCCTACATGCATGCATGCATATAGTTTTGACAAATTAAAGGTAGATGTATAACTTGATGTTTTCTATTTTACATGAAAGGTCATCCTTAATATTGTTGCACTCCAAAGTTTGAGTTGCATAACTCAAATGGTTCTATTTTAAGAAGCATAAGGACAAAAGACATGTGCCCATTGAGTAGTACACAGAATGGTTGGTGGTTAACCACCTTTGGCAGTAATTCACCACATTTTAGCTTGTAATTTCAGAATGAAACATTTCTGGCCCCTAAGATTTTACAGACATAATGAGAAAAATATGGGGATTCTTCTGATACCAAAATATCTTGATGTGAAGAAAAAAATCATAGCCCCCAAAAAGTGATCGGGACATATACCTTTAAGTGACTAGTAATGAGGATGCCATCTTACCCATTGCGCAAATTGTAGTAGTCATCACACAATTGTTACCAGTCATATCAAAAGCGCCTTTTGTCAGCAGTATGCACTTTAACACTTTCCACGCGGCTATTAGTTTTACCATACAAAACGATTGTTTAGAAACCTTTCCCAACTTTCTATATCAAGGATTACTGAACCAATTGCTAGGCAAGTTTGTACTTATTTCAATGCATTTCTCATGGTGATTCTAAATATGTTAATGAAATTCAATAATGTTGACATTTTTGAATTATTTTGTGGAATGTTGGAATGTCGTCTGCAGTCGCCTGCCGCGTGGAAAGTGTTAAGATATAGAGGAAGTAAAGCATGAAAAACCAAAAGAAATAAACAGAAATTTTCACCTTATATTTCGCATGAAATCTGAATGCATTGACCACATTGTATCAAGCGATGCATAGCTTACAAGATACATTTTTGCATGAAAATAAAACGTCAATTTTTAATTGGAACGACAATTGCCCCCTTTTATGTGACTGGTCACGATTATGGATCATGTCATGGGATAGACTCTGTGAGTATGATGCCAGCTGATGGTTTAGGCTCTGGTTAAACATGTGAACATGTTTATTATATTTTATGTGATTATAAACCCAATTTTGGCCCAGAACTACCCAGATTGTAATTTTGAGTGAAATTCACTTTATTCAATTTTAATATGGAATAAAAGGCTTTGTTTCCTATTAGGCATTTTTGATAAATGTGTACACAGGCATTTTCTTATGCTCAGCACCAGGGTTACAGCTGCCAGTGCATGTACAAGCATTGTATACTTAGTACCTGCATGGGAACTGTACAACAAAAGTTGCCACACAGTAGCAGAATTACTGGTACTGTGCTAGTACTTTGTGGTACCTTAACAGATTAACAGTACCCATACAGGTATTGGGCATAAAGTACCCGGCATACAGTACCCATACAGGTACTGGCAGAAGAGTAAACTATAACGCCAGGCATAAGAAAATGGCTGTGTACAAAGTTCACAAGGGATCATGCTCAATGCACATTCAAAATGCTAGTGATTTCACTTGACAATTGAGAGGATGTACTAAAAAGCATAATTTTTCAAGACAATTAATTGACTTTTTAATTTGTTTTTCCCATCCAGGTGAGGTTGTGAAAGTCAACATGGACCGTATCTTACTTTGTGAAGCCACAGCAGCCGTGATGGCCCAAGGATTCCATATCCTAGGACTGCAACCAGTAGGCAAAATGTAATCCATTTGGAACTTTATTTATATCATATTGGGTTGGTTAGGGTGCAGGGATCGTATCTCATATCTGCATCTGTGTATGGAATTTGGTTTGAAATAAGGATATGCATAACAGGTGGAAAATAGGTGCTGAATTGGGGGAAAACCGACACTTTCTAACCCAATTGAACTAGTACTTAAATAAAGTCTTTACTGTGTTCATTTATCTCTGTGCAGTGACATCAGAGTGTTTTCTTGTGATTGACACGACAGTTATTTGTTTGTGATTGTATAGGTACTCATTTATACCGGTGCATTAGATTCACACTAGGTACTCATTAATACCAGTGCATTAAGGTCACACAAGCAATGATTGACAATCATTGGAATAGCTCTAACATCACTGCGAAGAGATGAATGAAGTTTAAATCAAACTGAAAACAAAATTTACACTCCAGGTCAAATTTCATCAAAGATGTAATGGTTCTGTATATTAAAATGTTTCAAAACAATAATGAAAAGCTTTGATGTCTTTAAAGTCAACTCTTTTAAAGTCAACTTATGCAAGCAAAAGTTGAAATATTTCTAGATAATATATATAGATAAATACAATTTCATAACAACCAAGTTGTTTAAGAAAACGATGGCATATAAGCTACCCAGAATATTAATTCGAATTAATAGACATTTTTGAAATAAGAAAGTGAATGTGGAAAGAAATCTCCACATGACAATTAAATTGGCAACTCCCAGTTGCAAGTATGCCTGTATAGTTTGATCATTTCCAAACTGGTGAAGCCTCCTTACAGTAGCGAATGTGTACAAGGAAGCGGGCACACATGAATGCAACAAGCGCACTGTGCATCATATGCGTGACCTGTGCGTGCGGAAAGAATGTGTTTGTGTGCCCATAATCGCGCGAGTAGCCGAGTATGCTTGGATTACCTTTGCGCGCGGAGAGATAAAAAACAAATATTTCTTGCCAATTTAGAACTGATTAAACTATAGTCACTGTTCTGGCTCTAGTATGATCCAATGCCAGTATGTGAATATTGGTCAAAATTAGTATTAATTTATAGAATGGGATTTGTGAAAACCTTGAGAAGGGTTGATCTGAAATCAAAAGGTCATATCTATTGGATTACAGCATAATTTTGCAAACAATATATTTATTTGGAAACATTGATTGTTATTAGGTTTTGCGTACAAATTTCAATAGTTGGGTCACAATTTCGGGCTACCACTTTTAGAGCATTTTCTGAATTGCTACTCCCAGACAGGAGTGGGATTATACCAGAGTAGAACTATACTTGACCAGTATAGATCTATAATGGAGCCCATTGTAATGTTTAATTTACTTACTTTGTAATGTAGCTAAGCATTCAGTTCTACCAAGTGTATCAGCTGGTACATCGCATCAACAAACCTTCTGAGGTCATTTATCTGATGAAGTGCCAAATTAGATGTTCAATTTCTCTTACGTGAATGTGACGCGATCAAGCGGAATGAGTCGGATGTCAGGAATATTGATTTTGAGTTATGGGTAAAAAGAAGTTACAAATTCTTATGTTTTACTTTGTTTTCTCAGTTGGTAAACTGCTTGTAACTTTGAAACTAGAAGTTCGATTTTAGTGGGGTCTGGACCATACTTTAGCATTTTTCACCTGCCTTTGAATGATGGACGAATATCATAATTCGGAACTGTCAACATGCGACTCATTTCGCTTGATCACGTCACATATGTATTTCAAATCAGTTGAAGCATGTACATGAGGATAGAACTGATGTAGGTTGCAGCAATGGTTTAAAAAATATGTCACAAATTATGATCTATAAATCAGATAATATCTGTATAACTTCTCAATCCAAGAATCCCCTCTCTTTGTTTGTTACCCATTCATGGGTATTTCCCTCAGAATACCTATTTCTGGGGCATGTTATGCCACCAAATATGGCAGCTATGCATTGCTCTTTATATGGGAGATAATTTCCATAAATGTATGTGTTATCCCATCTCCCACTTTCACTATTAAAATAGTAAATCTTAAATAAACTATAATAAGGTTTTACCATAATGGATCACATGTCTACAACACGACTACATGCACACCATGCAGCTTGGGCTGCCAGATGGTAGTTCCTTTCTAATACTGAACTGTATACATTACATCTGATTAAGTATTTCATGTCATGAAATACACACTCTGATATGATAACAGAATAAAGCCAGACTTCAATGAAAAATAGTGCTGCTATAGTTCGATCGGTTCCAAATTGGCGATACCAAGTATACAGCAGCGAATGAATACATAAGGATGCGGGTGCGCATGAAGGCAACACGAGCACTGTGCGTCATATGCTTTACGCGTGCGTACCACCAAAATGTGTGTGTGGCCATAATCTCACATGTACGATTGGATTAGTTTTGCGCGCGGAGAGATAAAAACTGAATATTTCTTGCCAATTTGGAACTGATTAAACTATATGAAAGCAGGTAATCATAACATGCCCAAGGAACATTATTGTCGGTCAAAATCTCACAGAATCATTTGATTTAATTATAACATGTCCTGGAACCATTATCATGGGTCAAATACTATACTCAGAGTAATAATTTGTGCAAATGATAACATGCCCAAGAAAGTAAAAACTTGTAGAATAATTTTGTTAAAGAATAATATAGGAGTCAGTTGCTAATTCGTTGACACAGACGTCTGCAGCTGGTAAAGTAATATTCCGAGACATTTTATTATTAAAAACAAGCTTTATATTTACATGTAGTATTGGATTGGACTTCTTTTGTATTGTCTGTATTGCTAGAAGGAATTGGGAAGATAGCATCTGACAGTCAGGGGAAATCTATTGTGGAGATAGCTAGTGATGACGGTACAATAGACCTGATAACAATTTGTATTGCATCGGTGGCAATATGTTTTGATGTGAAAGAAGCCTCCATCTAAGCCAATCATTACATATCTTCCTCAAGAGCTGTGCACAAATTGGAACATTATACACATCCATCTAAACGAAATATAGATTAGTCTTATAGTAAAGAGACCGTTACTCGGAAAACAAATCTAGAGCCAGACGTTGCTGTCACTGCTGTCGTCTTTTAGGTCTAAAATAATGTGGTCGCAGTAAACTTTGCAGTGCAAAACATGTTCAGTTACCATCAGTAACTAGTAGAGCTGGTCGGATATTTGGTTTATCCTTCATGTAATTCTGCACGGAATTAGCCTAGCACAAAATATGTGTTAAACTGTGTTTTAGGATTAGACAGCTTTATTCAGTAATAGAGGCTTAACACCAGTCTAATTCATAAGTGAATTATACCAAGGATACACTGGATATTTGAATGTTCAAAAATGTTTTGGACACCGTTGAGAGTGAGGTAGGTATGGGATCATCTTCGTGCGGATCAGCTGCAGCAGATGTCGATGACTTTGATCTTGATGAAATGGTGAGAGGGGGATTCTCTTGGTCCATTCAATTCAAGTGCAGGTAGTAAGTTGCGAGGGAGTAAGTTTATTTGATGTAACAGCCTTATATTTCAGAGTAAGTTTGATGGAATAGCTTTTTATTTCAGAGGGAGTAAGTTTATTTGATGGAATAGCCATTTCAGAGGGGTAAGTTTATTTGATGAAACAGCCTTATATTCCAGAGGGAGTAAGTTTATTTGATGGAATAGCCAGGGGGTGGGGGGTAAGTTTATTTGATGGAATAGCCAGGGGGGGGGGTAAGTTTATTCGATGAAAAAGCTGTTCCATCAGATAAACTTACTCCCTCTGAAATAAAAAGGCTATTCCATCAAATAAACTTACTCCCGCTGGAATATAAGGCTATTCCATCAGATAAAGTTACTCCCTCTGAAATAAAGTCTATTCTATCAAATAAACTTACTCCCTCTGGAATATAAGCTGTTCCATCAAATAAACTTACCCCTCTGAAATAAAAAAAAAAGGCTATTCCATCAAATAATCAGTTCTAAATTGGCGAGAAATAGTCATTTTTTCTCTCTCCGCACTCAAAAGTAATCCAAGTGCATGTGGTGCGCTATCGCCTTAATGCGCGGCCTTCTGTATTCATTCGCTGATGCGTGCTAAAATAGCATTAATTTGAAATTCGTGAAATAAATTATTCACGAAATGTAGTGTTTTACAGTACACTATTCCCTATTTTCAGAACATTTTAGATAAAAAAATCTATAGAGAGTTACAATTTTGAATTTATGTGAAAATCTAATCTTATATAATAAGTTGCATCTTGGAATCCAAGCTTAAATCTGTATCAAGGTCAACTTTAGAGCAAGGATTTATCATACTTAATGATAACTCCTTGTTTAGAGTTGCAAAATTATCAATTGACAACGGATCGGGTTTTAATTTGAATCCTGGATACAACAAATTATAAGATTACTATTGGATAGTTTTTAAAATTGTACATCACTTCATTATTTTTTCTGGAATGGGAATAGTGATTTCACACACACAAAATGTCTTACCAAATAATTACCAAACTGAAATGAACTCGTTAGCTCAAACTTATTATTATCAATACATTCATTACTTCATGAATAATCGCAATAGCTGCGTACCAAGTGCGTTCCAATCAAATTAATCGTTAGATGAGAACGCGCACGCCAAGCGCGGGTTACTAATAATTGCCCGAAAGTACTGCGCCAAAGTGTTCCATTGTTTTGCTCACTGACCGACCAATAAAATTGACGCCTCACGCCCCTAAACTGAATATTCAATGAGTTATGAGGAAACACGATTAAAGCTTATTTCTGATTGGTTGAATGATAAAAATGTTAATGAGGGGATGACCCGACTTGGACTGTTTCAATAACTAAGAAGGGGTGGACAAAATAAACAGAAAACTAATTAATTATTAGTAAGATTATATCGGTACAAATCAACGATTTGGATAAAATATGCATCTTTTTCAGTAATGAATGAGAATAATGACTGCTTAACAACTGTTTTCGTGAATTTGTTTTGAAATCCTCTGGTTTTGTATTCGGAATTGTCTCGAGGGCGCAATTCCTCAGACCAGAACAAGCACCTCTGATTTTAAAACAAATTCATGAAAACAGTTGTTACGCAGTCATTATTCTCTAATTAAATCCTGTAATAAATACCACAATGATGATCAACCACACAAAGTGCATATAGGACATAATTTATTATCATATACAACACTACACATCCAGTACATAGTTGACACATATACATATGTAATAAGACCTTAATTTTACACACAACATATGTACTTTATACGCCATGTTATACAGGGCGTTTGTTCACTATATCCAATCAATTTTACTTTCTGTATTTCATCGCTGTTCTGACATACCGGCACATCACGAAAAACAGCGTTTTGAGAAAATCGTGTTTGAAAATTTTCCAATTTTTAAAGACTTGTTAGAGAGCATTTACATCAAATGTCACTATCATTGTCAAAGAACACTAATAGATATATATACTTATGTTTGTTATGAGCATGTTACAACAACAAATTGCAATTATTAATTAGGAGTAATTATGTCATAAAGTCATGTGCAGGTATGTCAGAAAGAAGAAAAAACTTCATATTCCTCCTACAGTGATATGCCAGTATGTCAGAACTGCAGTTACACGGTGGTCTATGGCAGAATATTGTGATGTGCAGGTATGTCAGAATACAAAATGAGGTTTTCATGCCGGTATTACGTGAAAACCCTGGCATATCACACTAATTAGTGCGGTATCTCATTAATTAATTACCTTTTTGTCACAATTTTTTTGGAGAATAAAGAGTTTCATTTGTAGATCATGAAATGCAACTTTACTCATTTTGCCCAAAATGGCACATGTGCCGGTATGTCAGAACAGCGACGATTTGATTCCAAGCTATTCCTTTTGTCATAAGTAAACCAGTGGAATGTTTTAAGAAATCTGTTAGTTGAAAATCACACAGGGTATTTGTTAACACTTCCCAAATAGCAGGCGTCTGCAGACGACATTCCAAAATGTCACCAAATGTTTCAAAAATGTCAAAATAATTCAATTACATTACCATATTTGGAATCATATTGAGCAATGCATTAAAATAAGTACAAACATTCCTAGTATTGGTTCAGTAATTCTTGAGATAGGCTTTGGAAGTTTGGAAACGTTTCTGAAAAATCCTTTTTGTATAGGCCTATGGTAAAATTAATAGCCGCGTGGAAAGTGTTAAGACTGAAGGGTTGAGTAGGATAGAGAAAATAAAATATTGATTGTGTGATGCGAAAGAAGTTGATCTTCACCAGCTAGTGTTCTCTGATGGGAACTAAGAGCGTGTTTCTGCTGGGGCACTGCAAAAAGTAAACGCTAATAAACGTTAAGTTTCAATCGGTCTGTTTTTAATCCACCTTCTTTCTACTCGCGAAAAGTTACCGCTAAGTTTATCGATCCTAGTCGATGGGCCACAACATTTGACCTTTTGTAATACCAAACAATGCCACCGCACCTGAAAAAGATTGTTTCACAATAATGTGTACAACCCAGCGTGACACGGTTCACGGCGCAAACCGCTAAGAATCGCCTTTCTGTTTCTATTGGGTTTATTGCCGGTTTTTGGGATTACCAAAAATACCGATTATTGCCGGGTTCTGTCTGTTCTACTGGGCAAACTTAGCGTTTATTAGCTGTTTCTTCCCCAGCAGAAACACGCTCTTAGAGTAGGAATATGATTCAGAAACTTATTCATGTGTAACATTGAATGGAAAGGTTAGGCACATTATCAGCCTGAAGATTTAAAAAAAATTATTAAAGGGGAGTGAAAAAGACATACCAAAACAGTAAGTGGCAAATATTTTCAGAACTTTTCCCCTTTAAAACGTTACAGTAATTGCAGAAAATAATGTTCATTATTCATACTTTGGATGTTAAGGAGTAGTTTTTAATCAGATATTATGTACTGTCATCAGGGCTTGAAATAAGCCAGGAGCTTGGAGAAAATTTACCCCGCTAATCCTCAAAATGCCTCCCATTCATATGTACTAGAGCCATCAGGAGCACCTTTATATTGAAAATTGCCCTGGTTATTCCATTACACTCAGGATGGAATATTTCTGTGGTTTCACCCTTTAACCCTAACCAGTAAAGCTATGTTTTTTGTGCGTATCGGGGGGGGGGGGGGGGGGGGGGGGGGGAGGGGGAAAAGTACTATTCTTTTGACCCGACAAATCACTCAGCACCCCCCCCCCCCCCCCCGAGATTCGATCGCGGGACCATTCGCACCCCAGTCTGTCCCTCTACCAACTGAGCTAAGCTGCCAGCGCATACGCGGGCTAAAACTTCCTGCCCACATATGCCTGCGGTAGGTGACATCATCGAGGCAATGCAGCAGCACGTGCGTGGAGATAGTTTCTGGCAGTGAGATTTAGTGAGATTCAGTTGAGTTAGGGTTAATAATAATAGCCCCTGGTATGTGACAAATTGCCCCTGGTCCTGAAGGAAAATTTGTAAGCCAGGGGCAGATTTGTGTCCAAAAAGTAGCTCCTGATGTTTAAAATCCATATTTCAACCCCTGATTGTCATACTACAGTTATTTTACATGGGGAAGTTTAATGAACCTGGAAGACAAAATCAATACCCAAAATAAGAATTATGAGGTGGATAATCAGAAGAAAATAATTGTTTTATAAAAGACAACAAAAATAGAAATCAATATGATGAACAATATCATCATATTGCCATGTCTCTAACAGCTAGCTTACACATGTTTTTAAGGGGACAGAAAACAGGTGCGTAGCGTCAAGGATAAAATATTCACATAAATGTTAAATTCACAATGTGATGGTAGAGCACAAAATGTCCATGTTGCGATTATATTTTGTCTCTCTTTTAAACCTCTGACGAGGAGCATAATTCCAGTATAATTGTGTACCTGAACTTGGCAAACTGTAAAATGTTAATGCCAGGAATGTGCCCAGTGTTGACCTTGAAAAAATGGTATGCTGGGAATATGTTGTGCTTTAGGTTACTTCTTACTATACTTTAATCAGTTCCAAATTGGCAAGAAATATTCAGTGTTCATCTGTCCGCACGCAAAAGTATTACAAGCGTACGAGCATTATTTGACATTAGCATGCATCACGCATAAGATTCACAGTGCGTAGTTTTGATTCATGCGTGCCCATGCTCTTCTGTAATTGTAATTCTCTGCTGCCAGCATGTTCACTAATTTGGAACTGACTAAACTATAGTGAAGTTGTGAGTTAGTAAATGGACACCATATATAGAGTAGGAGGGTTAAGGTACTCATCTTAACAACTAAACACCTTTTTTCTACCTCCTTTCTCAAGCATGAGAATGTTCAGCGTTTTTATGCTTTTCATTCCATTTCAGCATTTCTTCAGCCTGTTTTTACCCTGTAACTAAGCACCAAATCAATCAAATATATTTTTTTAGATTTCTTCAATGCTTTTTGCAAAGCTACCTATTTATGCCTGCTTTAGAAAACTCTCGATAACCTCTCGGTGCAGCCTGTCAAATTCTCATCCCTGTTTGCAACTAATTTGATTGATTCCATAGAGGGTTAAGTCATGTGTTGAACCACAAAGAGAATCAGTAAGAAATGGTGATATGGCTGAAGGAGATATAAGAAGAATGTGGATCTCTTTATTGACTGACAACCTCTCAGATGATAAAGTCGTTATTACCACTTGCAGACGACATTCCAAAATTTCACAAAATGTTTCAAAAACGTCAAAAGTATTGAATTTCATTACCATATTTGGAATCACCATGTGAAATGCATTGAAATAAGTACAAACATACAGATAGATTGGTTCAGTAATCTTTGAGATAGGCCTTGACATTTGGGAAAGGATTCTGAAAACTCTGTTTTGTATTGGTAAAACTGCCGCCTGGAAAGTGTTAAGAGATTTAAGAACGCAGTAAAGTGCCCATGGGGCTAATAAAACACCTATTTTTATTAGTGTGAAATTGCATGAAATGAGTGTGAAAAAGGTGTTCATTGCATGGATAAAGCTGTAAGATTCAGAGAGAACCACCTGACTATACAAATGCTACTGCAGGTTATGGATATGACTAGAGGGTCAGGATAACTAGGTGTAAAGAAAATAGTTTTATGAATTTGTCATTTTTTCCAATTACTTGTTTGGATCATGAGTTGTCAAAGCGATATATCTGTGTGTGTGTCAGAAAGGTAATAAAGTTTGGTTGATGGATAACTATAGTTTTTATCAGAGAAATATGAGGTTTGTCTCTCTCCGCGCGCAAAAGTTATCAAAACGTGCGCGCGCTATTTGCCATACGTACGCATCATGCATACAATTCACAGTGCACTATATTGCGTAAGGGGGCTTAATCCACTGCTGTAAGCAAGTTCGCCAATTTGGAAATGACTGAAGTATAGCTAGGTAGCTATAGTTTCAATCACAATGCTTCGGACCGTTTCAGAAATATATGTGCATGTCTCCCAAACGCGGTGATGCATGTGCGATGTTTTGGTCCCAGGGATTTTGAATCTGACTATAAGCTAGCTAAAAAACCTGGTTGATTGATTGAGCTTTCAAACTCTTGACATGTGAGGGTTTTTGATTGATTAACTTTGGGTTCCCGTTGACAGAAATAGTAACTTGACCATAGAAATAAAATTGAGATACCAGAGTACACCACCATTGCTGTTGTCTAACCACTGGTCATGCCTTCACTGTGCAGAAATATTTCGTCGGTTACCATTGCTGAGAATGTACACAATAATATTAAGGAAAGTGTGAAATGGCGTATCTACCTGCCACATTTCCCCTGAATCTAGCCATTTTTTAAAGACACTGCATGCTTACCTTAATGCTTTCCATGTGGCAGGCGTCTGCAGACGACATTCCAAAATGTTACAAAATGTCTCAAATATCTCAAAATTATTGAATTTCGTTACCATAATTGGAATACCATGAGAAATGCATACAAATAGTACAAACATTACTAATATTGGTTCAGTAATCCTTGAGTTAGACATTGAAAGTTGAAACGTTTTTTAAAAATCTGTTCTGTATAATGGTAAAACTAAGAGCTGCGTGAAAAGCGTTAAAGGAGGTGTCCCGCAAGCATAAAGGTGTGCATTATATGTTAGAAATATAACTATCGAGCCCAACTTTTGTAATTATTTAGAAGAAAACACCACACTTATGACAAAAACAAATAAAAACCGCAATCTCTCAACATGCCCTTTTTAAAATTCGCGGCGATCAAAAGTCCCAGTGTCGATGATGTCATAGTTGTACAATGCACATGCGCAAATTTGAGCACCGATACCCATGACGTCATCGACACCGGGACTTTCAATCGCCGCGAATTTTAAAAAGTGCATGTTGAGTGATGGCAGTTTTTATTCATTTTTGTGACTAGTACGGTGTTTTGTTCTATATAATTACGCAACTTCGGCTCGATAATTATGTTTCTAACAAATAATGCTCAATGTTGTGCTTGCGGGACCCTTCCTTTAACATCTCTACAAATGTAAGGTTTCGCGAGGGTGCACTATTTTAGACCTATGAGGAACAATGTGACTACAGGGGTGACTCTAGTTTCTCTTTTTTTCTCTGTGGATTTGACCTAATACACTCTCAGTAGTTACGAACCAAACAGAAACCAGGACACTGAAATATTCGGAGTGCAATGAAAATATCTAATTGCACTCCGCGAACCACATGCTCATTTTGATTTGCTGTTCATGCAACACAGGTTTGCCAATTTGTTTACTGCGGATGTTATTCAACTTGTTTACATGCTTTTATTTTGTTAAGAATTATATAAACGAAGGCAAATTTTGATTAGTATTGTCATGAATCAATTAGGTCAATACATGTGTATGTTTCATTTCTCTAAAAATTGGAAATTCAATGCACTTGTGCAAATGTTGATATTCTCACAATGGCACGCTTGCCAATACTCATTTATCAACCAACAACAGCGTGCATCCATTGATTTTTTTATTTACTCTTGAAATTACACATGCATTTATTGACCTATAAGCGTTGCTTATTGTGCCTTTACCTTTTACTTACCAAAGGAAATTTGAGGGGTATATGTTCAATGTGTTCTTTATTTATCATTCTTTACTACATTCATACTGGGATTTTTAAAAGGACAAAGTGTACTTTAGGTTCCAGATACTGGTATAGCAGTATCGTTCAATACTGGAATATAAAAGTTGCCTGTATCGCTCAATACTACTGTTCACGATTTTACTGTTCACGTATCGGTCGATACTGGAACACCAAATTGTGTTCCAGTATCGAGCGATACTGATACTGGAACATTTTTATGTCCCGGATTTGCCCGATACTGGTACATTTTATATGTCCCAGTATCGTCCGATAATGGAACACTGACTTTGTACCTGTATCGAACTGAAAGGACAAAACTAGTACAGTCCAGAATCTGGGACCTAAAGTACACTTTTTTCAGATATAATTTCATGTTAACCCAAGAGCTGTTTGATGAGATGAATCTTCCTTGCCTTTTGGATTTGTCTCATCAATGACAATATAATTTTAACGTTCAACCACTTTGTTACAGTATTCACCAACATTGCATTTTTATTGAGTGGACAATTAATTATAAAAGTAACATGCGTACACTCCACCTAAGATTGAGACAGTGGAACCTCGTTAACACAAAGTTGCTTGGGTCTCACATTTTAGTTTGTGTTAACAGAAATGTGTGTATATCTGGTTAAATAATGTATTGGGACTTGGGAACAACTTTGTGTTATGAGGAATTTTGTGTTAACAGACTTTGTGTTAACAAGGTTTCACTGTATTAATTAAAGAATATTTTTTCTTCAGTGGAAACCGTTTACTTTTGAGTTGAAGGTTTAGTTCCCATTCCAAAGCAGACCACTTGTTGTAAAAATGGACCATTAATGGAATGTATGGACTTTTTCCTCAAAGAGAATATTTAAATCTAAAGAGCTCAATAAAAGAAAGTCATATACACTTTGTTTATGCCCCCCAGGGTGATTTCCCATAAAGCAACAAAGATAAGCCATGATTAGTACCAGTTAATGAAAATCTGTGATGTTTCCAAATTTGTATATTCAACACATTATGCAGGAGAAAAGACTGACGGTACCAAGCACGTACATTTCCCATATTTTCCCCTTATTGATCACTGCACATTTCCCATGCATGGGCTAATTCAAATTCAAACTGTCATGCATGGGTAGTGTTAGCCCAGTTGCAATGTGTGATCAATATCCCCAGCGGTCATCCAATACCATTCACCACATTTTCTCTCCGAGTAATGTGTTGAAAATGCGTATTTGGAAGCGCCAGAGATTTTCTTAAAATGGTTCTAATCATGGCTTAATTATGTGTGTTGTTTTGTGCAAATTTGGTACAAATTGTGCCAAACAGATTCATCCAAATGTCTATCTAGCCTGTTTAGTCAACAAATAATCAGAAGTCACTCTGTAGGGCATAAACAAAGTGTTTGACTTTCTTTTGTTGAGCTGTTTGTCAACCCATCATTCAAAAGCTATAGCAGAATGCAAACTGTGTAGCTGTCTGTATCTTGTTTTAAATTTGGTGGAGTACAATTTGTTGTTCACAACTCACTATAATCAGTTCAATAATTTCATGATCATTTCAAACAAATACCAAGCATCCTATATGACTGGTGTGTAACCTCAACAGCCACAAGGGCTTCCGATTTTATGGAATGCAGTGCGTCATTGCTCTGTGCATTGTCAGTGCATTCAACATTCGGATGTATATGAGCATGACACTAGGATCTAAAAATGATAAATGATTGAACTAATTATAGTATAACTTATATCTGTGTGCGTTTACCAAATCATAAAATTTGACCTCGCCATCAGGGTCATAGGTCAGTACATGAACCTTAAACTCCTTTAATCCTCTGTGCAGTGACTTCCATGTGTATTTAATTGATCACAGCATACCACATGAAATGGTACCTGTAGCTACACAAAGATGAATCCATGCGCTTGTGCAATATTGCAGCATGTGTACCGGGGGCACTGCACAGGTTAAGATCTGCACCCTGTTCAGCTCAAAATGGTGGGGTTTGTATTTATCTGCTCTCAAAAATAATATATTCTGTCTTGCACCTCTTTAAGGTGGGTGGGGGTGTGTGTGGCGTGCCCACAACGGTCAAGTGCGGATGATGTTGGGCCAGTTGGGGATTTCTTACGCATATGGATAAATACAAACCTCACATATTTGGTACTTATAATAAAGAAAGGAAGTTAAGTGACGAAACATGTGCTAATATCAATGTGTTTGAACAATGCTTTACAGGTAAAATTGCATCATAAAAAAATAATACTGTTTAAAAAACAAGCAAAATATCAGAAACCTCTCACATTACAATATGTATACAAATGAAGTTCAAATATTTGTTTTCTTTAAAAAAAAATGCTTACAATTGCTTTTCATATATGTGCACAAATGCATATTGATACAATACAGCCATTGAGTTTCCAGAGATATATCTGTGTAGGCTTGCAGACAGCAGAAGCGAAGCAGACGACGATGAGTAGTGTACAGTGTACCTTTCCGGATTTTTTGTGGAGTCGTCAACCAGGAGCGGGGCGGTGTCCAAGCATCTTACAGTATTCAAGTACCCTCACACGCTGGCCAAGAAGAGACCCGGTGCTGTCCGTTCACCCGTGTTGCCATGGCAACCTGAGCTGGAGAAGGGGGAGGCCAAAATATCTCTCAGAAATTTGCAGTAGGTTTGCAACAAAATTTAAAAAAAATAAAATTATGTGTATAAATTTGGATTTAAAAAAAATGGTATGATAGTGATTTCATGTCTGATGACGACTAGTTGATTAACTAACTGACTTTAATTATTTTCTAACTAAATGAAATAAAAAAGCACATGTTTGGTTAAAAGCACGAAAGACAAAATCAGTCAAATGCATGATAGTCCTAAGTTCATTAATGGTATTATTGTGTTAATGTTTTGTTTAGGTTGCTCCTATCATATTTTGATTCCATAAAGCATAAATACTTAATTGGAATAATGCTGGAATACCCTACCCACCTATGTTTTGGCTATGATTAATAGCTAATAATAAGTCATGTAGGGTATTCAAAATTACTCCAATTAATTAAAATGCTTATGTAGCGTTCGCATGTATATCAGACAAATTAATTTCTTTTTGGCTAGATGACCTACATGAATGAAACCTATAGGGAATCCAGTCAAAATGGTTTTTATCTGCTATACACAAAAGAACACTATGTTACGATATCCCATAAAGCTTTGGTTGCCATAGAAACATGCAAATAAGCAGAGGGCAAACAGAAGAGCATCATGTCTCCCCTTAGCTCCAGCGCCGGCCAGTGCCACTGCACCCGGACAGGACCGGTATCAAACTCTATGTTACATGCAGAGAGCTATCATGCAAAATCTTATCAATTTGAGATAAAACCTAAAAGATTTCTACTATATCTTATATTCACCCAAACACCATTACCCTTATAATTATACATATTGATGTGCACAGTTCAACAAAAATAAGTTCCCCTTTAGATTATGCGTGATATTTTTAAAATGAGTTACTCCATCAAAACTATTTTTGGCACACACAATGTACGTGTTCACAGCAACACTAGAACGGAGCTATAACTTTGCAGGTGTAATACTTGAATGAGCACACATTGAATGGAGGAATACCTCGTTTCAAAAGTTGCTAAAAGTTCAATATCGCGTGTTCCTCCAGTCAATGTGTGCTCATTCAAGCAGTGCGGTGTTCAAGCAAAGACCCTGGTTCAAGCTACTTAACCATCCTCCTTCAATACATCATTAGCAACTTTTGAATTGAGGTATCCCTCCATTTAATGTATGCTCATATAAGCATTACAATACCGCCGTAGTTATAGCCATGTTCTAATGTTCCTGTGAACACATACATTTTGTGTGCCAAAACTCGTTTCGATGGAGTTACTCATTTTAAAAATATCAGGCATAATCTAAAGGGGAACTTATTTTTGTTGAACTGTGTATTTTCTATAGATAGTAACACTTATAAAAGTGGTGGTGTAACTACCTCAATGGACAAACGTCACATACCCTCTGGTTGTGGTTAAACACACACGGGCGCACACCCCATCAGCTCATCGCGCAAACTGGAAGATTTAGATTAGCAGCAACAGGCCAATCAGCGCTGTGAGGTCGAGGTTATGTATATTGCTCAGCCACTGATGCGCACCAGGGGTGACGGTGACCTCATATACTTCACGCGAGGTCAACCTCATGTGACGTGTGCCCGTCTTTCCACTGATGTTTGACTGTTATTGTTTACAGCTTTTGAATTTTGAATTTGAAATCAGGTTTTTTTTGGGTAAATCATTGAACAACTCAATTAAAAAAAAAGATCAGATCATGTGTAAACAATTCAAATACAATTTACGTTCCATGCTATTTCTTTGAAGGATTCTCATTTAATATACAGTTAGAAGATACAGAGTGTTCCTAAAAAAAAGGTGTGCCCATGTTCCACATCACTGCTCTCATTTAATATTTAGCATAAATCTTCATTAAAACTAAAAGATAGTTAATCTGGCTTATTAATACTATATATTTGGTTGTATTTACTTTCCTAAAGATATATTTGATCAACTACAAGCACTCAAAATCGGACTTGTGTCACTTGTTGAAAAGATGGTTTTTCACAATGTGTTAGGTTTTTCAGAACGTGTTATTCATTAAAACATTTTGTGTTTGGCTTTGAATTTGCTTTTTATAGCCTATTCGAAGATATGTTTGTTTACACATGAGCAAACAGACCCAAAGTTGTGTCATTTGTTTGAAACAAATCCTCCATGTGTAAAATAAAACCATTCTACATGAAAACGACACAATTCTGACAAAACAAATGGCATTCGAAAAGCTAATTTTAGTTATCTTAGAGCTCACCATATGGACATCATTTAATAAATTCTGAATATTGAATAGCAAAATGATTCTTTCCACAAGCATCAATTTTTTCTTCTTAAAAGTGGCACAGCCTGCTTTTAAGTACCCATGGTTGACTTGATTGGTAAAAGCATTAATACCATCAAATAATCTGTATTTGAAAGTCAACTAAATTACCTACAAGCTAAAATAAACATTAATCCTAAACACTGAATATTCACTGAGAGTAGTGACACACGGACCATTGTTATAGGACACTCTGTATGACAAAATGTTGTATTTGTATAATATTGCTTTTCCAATTTGATGCTACTCCATTCAATAACAGCTTAATATTTGATACATCTTCATGAGCAATTTGTCACCACTGCATTATGCACAAACAATAACAATCAAACATTCAAAAATAATTGCCACCTAAAAAATGAGGCTGACAACACCACCCTTCTAGTATATATTTTTTATATAATATAAAATATCTCTAGGAAATCAATATCTAAAAACAGTACTGTAAGTTGATCTATCTTCACATTTTTGGTATACTGAGACTATAGAATGTATAGATTTCATTTTGACATTTTGATAAAAACGTCCTATCATACAATAAATAAACTTTGATCAAGACAGTATTATTGCACTGTTATATAAACATACTACTGTACATTGCACTTACTTGGACAACTTTTTTGACTGATTTTTCAATAAATCAAACAAAAAAATGGAGGTATTTATATAATTATTATTTCAGTATGTAAAAATTAGCTCATTAATTGAAAGTTAAATTTGTTTTAATCTTAAAAATAAATTCTGTAATTTTTGTAAAAATGTAATTAAAAAGTTTAAAGATTTGAAATTGCTTCACAAATTGTCTTCTGAATTATCTCAAATTGTTGGTGTCATTAGCTTTGTGTTCTTGATGATGTATCAAAGAAAACCTTTTTGTTGTTGTTGTATGTTGGAATGGAGTTAGTACAATTTTAGTACTGGTTACACTGTTAGTTACTTCCAGACACTTGCTAGTTATTGTATCACTGTTAGTTAATTGTAGTTTAATAATGTGTACCAGCTAAGGTTGTGTTCGTGTTCAGACCAAAGTCAGAGAATCCTTTGTCGAGATGTGACGTCATGTGGATTATTTTTAAAAGTTTTTTAGGTTTGAGGATAAAGTGTACTTTAGGTCACAGGCATGCATCAATTGCATGGTAGAACAAAGTGTTTTATTTGATCTATTTGAAGCACTTTAGTCCGTCAAAGAATTGATGCATGGTTGGAACCTACAGGATTGTTTTCCATGTTATATTCACAGGATCTGGGCGCAAGAGTCCTGAAATAATGATCTTGGAACATTTGTTCAAACTTGACCCATATCCCATTACCACTCTAATTTAACAATGCAACTTCAGTGTGCAAGTCCAAAGTGATAGCAACACATTCAAAGACTATACTCCACGTATCTGAATAGCTTCCTTATTATGTTCTTATATTTTTTTCATACATGTATGTTATGCGCCTCGGGGTTGTGTTCACAACGTGAGGCATATATAAATACCCTTTTATTATTATTATTATTATTATCTAGCGAATGCACCCAGGGAATCAATGATGAATTCCAGCACTCGCACGTAAATGCTGCATTAATCACTAGAATACACTCTGACGTCACTACGCAGAGTCAGATGGGCGAAGTATAATGTCAGGGAATGCGTATTGATTGAATGAATCTCCAGCTTGAATGGAAATAAATAGATGGACATTGGTATGATATAGCGGTCATTTACTAGTCGTAGGAAAACTCTACTTTGTTCTGAACACACCTAAGAATGTGTCTGTAATTGATTGAAAAAAACACCTCATGGTATATATATTTTTTAAATCAGATTTTGAATTCAACTACAATTAAGATATTTATTTAAATAACATCTATCGATGAATATCTTATAATCTACTAAATGTGGTGTTTGAGTGTTGTATTATAACCTTATCACCATATTGAGATATATACCATCACAAGAGAGAAATGGACAGAACCTCTAGAGCTACATGTAATTGTGTAACACAAGAATATTCTACTGAACGAGGTAATACTATAGTCTTGAATGAGTCTTGACATTCATGTGTTGGATACACCTAAACTATCGTGTCTATGAACTTGTGAATATCACTTTCAATCGAATAACTGATCAAATATGGATTTGTTTGAACTTCAAATGTTCACTGTCACAGTATTAGTATTATGTCAGTGTTGATTGTGTATCTTATGTTAGTATGAATGAATTATAAGTGGCATAAATGAAAAAATGAAAAAACAAACAAACAAAAGGCAACTGGAAAAACCCTGTTCTACGGACCAACCAATCTATTTTTCAAATGTTTCATACAAATTGAAAATTCACCAACATTTTCAACAACAAAAACCCACCAACCATTGGTGACCAACCCTACCTGAGAGATCCATTTGCCTGTAGAACATGGGTGTTTTTTGTTGTTGCTTGAGCACCAATAGGAAGAGACTACCAAATGTACTACACTATTAGAGAGCACTTTCTGATATTTCTGAGCAGACAGATAGCCCTGCTCACATTCAAGGCATTGAACTTTATGGCACCAGTAGACTATATTGGTGAGAATGCACCCCGGAGGGGGGGGGGGGGTACTCACCCAAGACGGTATACGGGGGTGTGCCGCTCTAATGGGTAGCTTTTTGGGCACAAAATCCCTAAACATGGGGTATGATTTTGTGCTGGAAATCCCTAATAATGGGGTCACTTTTTACAAATGGGTCTATTTTCGCGAAATTTTTGTATATTTTCGCGAAAATTTGCAAAAAATAGGTATATTTGCGCGAAAATTTGCAAAAAATAGGTATATTTTCCCGATAATTTGCGAAAAAATGGTCTCAAATGAAGCAAAACCCCTAAAAATGGGTACCGATTTTTCCAAAATCACCCCTAAAAATGGGTATGGGTTTTGAATCTCCAGCGGCACTACCCCGACCAAACCAAATCCGAGTACCCCCCCCGGGGAATGCACCCATAATTATATTTTCCAGGCAGAATCAAGGGTGTTTTTATTCCTTTTTTTGTCAATTTTATTCCAAGTTTCTATTTCATGTATGTATTCTTCCTCTTGTGGCATTTTCTAAAATGTCCAAATATTACAAATCGGAAAATAAAATGAGAATGCATGATGAGAAGATTCAGGCTATATGATTCATGTACACTTCATCTTGTCTACTGTTTCTAAATTTAGACGTGAAGTATTCAATATATGGATCAAATATTCATCTCTGAATCATGCATCGACCAACATTTTATCAAATATGCCGTAGACCATTTTTATACAGAGAGATTGAATTGGTACAACTAATTTCCTACTGGTATGTTTTTTTCAAGATGTATGTATGTCTTAATATCAACCATTGGACAATCCTATATGCAAGTTATTTAATAGCCTATGCATGTTACATCTTGCCTGCGAAATTGACTGTCTAGACACAACCGTTGCGCTGTTTGTCATTGATAATCAATCGATAGGGAAATCAATCAAATGGTGTCTATTAATATAGCACAAGAACAAGTAATCAGAGAATGCTCTTTAAAGGTATGAAAAGAAGACAGAACAAAAACAAATCAAATGATTAGCAAATTAAAAAAATGAAAAGCGGCATGCAAGGTTAGCAAAATAAAATGATGGAATGCAAAGAAAATTGTCTGAAATAAAAAACACTGCATTATGAACACAAAACGGCTACAAAGAAAATCATTGTCTTAAAATTAATATACAATTTTGTTGGCACTTTTTGCCTATAAAAATAAGTAATCGCTATAAAATCGGCTGTTATAAATCTACAATAGCATTTCAGATGTTGACGAGTGAGTACTGTTTATTTACCACTGTAAAATACTGTTGTGATAATTTAGCCAGATATTTCATTGTGTTCTGTTTTTGACTCGATCAAATCCACAAATACATGTATACTGAAATGACTTGTCAATTTTTATTCCATTTAGATTACACTTTAGTCTGATTTAGAATTACTTGGACATTACATGTGTATGAGTTTGATCCATAATGCATTGTGCATCTCCAAAATGTGGTTGCAAGCCCGGGGGGGCACTGACATTTGAAAAGGGTATAGGTATGTGCCGCGCTGAAGACCCCCTTTTTCACCCTCTGCTGTTAGTTCTTATGACCCCCCTTTTGAGCCTGCATCAGTTCTTAAGACCCCAATTTTATTGAAAATTCAAAAATCACGAAATTTTGTGTTCCAAAGCCCCAATTTTGTGTTCCAAATCCCCAATTCTTCGAAAATTTTGCGTTCTTAAATCAAAATAAATCGAAAATTGAACTATAGGCCAGTTCTCAAGACCTATTTTTTGGAAAAAAATCAGTTCCTAAGACCCTATTTTTCGTCATAAAATTCACTCAGTTCAGTTCTTTAGCCCCCCTTTTTGAGACCCTGGGCGGGGGGGGGGGGGGGGGGGCACACATTCAGAAATGCCATCTGAAATGTCCAAGGCATTATGAATTTGACTTTCTAATGCAGTGGGTGTGGTTTGATATGGTAATTACTTTATTCAGTCATTTCAATTGGACCCCGCAATTTTTCTGACATCCCTACATTCAGAAATGCCATCTGAAATGTCCAAGGCATTATGAATTTGACTTTCTAATGCAGTGGGTGTGGTTTGATATGGTAATTACTTTATTCAGTCATTTTAATTGGACCCCGCAATTTTTCTGACATCCCTTGACAGGCCCCAATGGATGGCTATGATGTCATCGGGCGCGAAGGTTGCGTCACTTTTTCAAAAAAGGTAGTCAATTTTTTATTAAAATATTACAATCAATTTCCCCAGTTATTTTCTCTTAAACTTTTATTAATTAAAAGTTAAAATGCATTAGAAAGACAATAAAAGATGGAAACATTTTGTTTTGGTTGCCGTACTATGGTGTGACAATGGATCGGTTTGTCCATATTTTGAGTAGTGGATGTCGGGGCATTTTCTCTAAATATTGGGCAGTGATAATTTGATGGTTCTTAATATAATGATCAAAATGCATAGAATAAGATGGATGGCATGGATTTTTGGGCACCAAATTAGTACGGGTTTATACACCCTGAAATGAGCCATGTATATAATGATGATGGTAGATTAATACAATTAGAGGATATTATCCATGAAAGTACAAAATGATAAAGGTCATCTATAATGATTGGGGTTGCCATGGAAATAATTAAATATGTGGGTGACATTTCACAGGGTAAATATCACACACACCAGAGAAATGGTCACATTTTGGGGTGTTTTTTTAGAAAGTTATGGCCATTATGTTATGTAGTAATATCCTCAGAATAAATGGAATGATAAACACATGATTATTCAAGTTGTCAATGAGTTAAAATGAATTGAAATGGTATGCAAGCCAATATGATTTTAAGCTGAAATACTACAACCATGAATGAATAAGAGGCTCATACAACACGAATTAGTTATAATGTGTCAAATTTTATTTTCAATGAATATTGAAAAGCAGTCGGTTAAGCGTCATGTTAACATCATTTACCGTGGCACAGTTCAGTTACTTGTAAATAATGAACAGTGATCAGCTATAATAGAACTTAATGTTCTAGGGAACCAAAATAGTACCGTCAATCACTGCAAGTATTTATTTGTCAGGCTGTTACCATGTTGTGAACTGAACTTAGTCTTTAGAACTGAGAATACATGCTCTTGTACAGATACGGCACATGAAATGTTTAAAGCAAAATAAAACAAAATGAGTAATGCTTTTTAAAGGTGCTTTATGAATGCAGTGTTGGGAATGCATGAAATGATATTTGGCATCAAGTTTATATTTGCACCTTGCCAATTTAGGGATTCATTAACGAACTATGTTAATATGTTTGTTGAAGATTGATGATAAGGCAACAGAAAAAAACCACCTGTTCTACGAGACCGACTGACCCAAATTCTTTTCATCAAATTTTCCACACCAAAAATAAACGTAAATCTTTTTTTGTTGTTGAAAATCTGTGCAATTATTTTACGGTTTTTTTAAATGTTTGTTGTTGAAATTTGTGAATTTTTTTTCTCGAAATTTTGAAAATTCACAATTTTTTTTTTAAACCAAAAAACGCCTGACCCATTTACCCGTAGAACAGGGGTACGTGGTTTTTTTGTCGCCAAATAGCAATGATATTGCATGTATGTTTGCTCTCATCTAATTTATCAAACTAATGTTGACTGAATTTATTTAACTCCTACCTATACAGATTCAAGTTCATAAGAAACGAGATCTTTAATTTAACCCCGGCTATACGATATGTTTTGAACCACAAATGTTCCTTTGAGGATATCAAAGAAATACATGTTTAAAATGAGAGTCATATTTGACCTATTACTGACATTAACTAACTTAAACTAAGTTATATATATATATAATATGACCATTTAGGGTAAGTTAGGGTCATGTTCGGCCACATAAATTGGAAACAAATTTGACGCTAAAGGATAATTTCATTGACATGGCTATAATGAGCAAATTAGTTTTATGATTTTAAATGTGTAATCTTCATCTGTTTTTTGCATAATGATTCTGCATTTAAGTCGCACAAACAAATGCAATTTAGGTCCAAGGCATGCATCAATTACACTGTAGAAATCATTACATCATATGGTCACAATGAGGCAATTTTTTCCACCGTGTAGCTGATGAACGAGACCTAAAGTACACTTTTTATTTCAATGCCTCTACTAGAGTTTCCATCCATTTCTCTCAATAGACCTAGCTCTAGGCTGCCCAAAGTAACATAGATCATCTAATAGCCCTCTGCATGGCACATAAGGGCACTGGCGTACCTTCTACTGTAAGTACTTGTACACTTTCACGCAATGATTGCCCGAATCGGCCACCGCTACATGCCCATCGCTGGTCACCGCTACGTCTTGTGGACCGTACAGTGGGTCACCCATAGTGTTGATGTAGGATAGGAAGGAACCTGTGTGGTCGAAAACCTGTGGAAGAGATGGGGGTGGGCAAGATTTAGAATAGGAAAGGAGAGAAAAAAAATTAAACATTGAAGAGTTAGATACGCTGTGGTGCTGATTGACTGCATTGAATGTCAGCGAGATGTTACAGATAGCATTAAAATTTGTGTATGAACAATTGTACATCTATGCCCTACACAGCCATTTTCTGACATCATGGTTCCTCTGCTCTCAGTACGGACAGAACAGGTATTGTATTGTATGCTTAGTACCTGTATGAGAACTGCACAGTACCTGTGAAGTACGACCAAAGTTGCCGCACAGTGGCAGAGTCCAACTTTGAGGCCAACTTTGGTGGTACTTGCCTGGTACTTTAACAGTACCCATTCAGGTACTGGGCATACAGTACCCATACAGGTACAGGCAGTGGAGTAACTATGATGCCTGGCATCAAAATGGCTGTGTACATTGTATTGTGTGATACAAATGGTCTCTAACTAGATTTGGTTGTGTACATTGTATTGTGTGATACAAATGGTCTCTAACTAGATTTGGTTGTGGTACGGGTTGTGTGAAAAGGGAGAGGAGAGGTTGTCGGGAGAGACATTTTTTACTTGTCAGGTCGTTCGATGCATTAAAAGTTATCATTAAATAATTATAAAACAGCATGCAGCAAAGAGCATTAGCATTTGGATGGTGCAGGGGGTGATTTTGAATAATTGCTCTAAATCTAGGTGCTATTTTTTATACAATAATTATTTCTTTGCGACTAATTAACTTAAATGCAAGCACACATGCAAATGGGGTTGTATTGATATGGTTAAGTTGAACTTAAAATCTTTCTTTTTTAAACTCAAAATTTTTCTTCTTGTTGAAATTGAAAATAATCAAACAAATCATGCCTTGTAGTGCTCCTACTTTCAAGCTTCCTTTTTGATGGATTATTGTTTATCTATATGGTTTCTGAAGTTCAGCAATTTAAAAATAACTTTGTTTGTCAATTTTTGGTAGTCCATTAATTTATCAGTACGGTACGGTTTTAAAATGATTGCATATTGATAAATGTGTGCTGTTATGTGTGCTGCGATCTTAATCTCAATCATATCCATTGCTGATGATCAAGAGAGAAGCACTTAGTTCAAAATGGGATATGTTGATATTTAACCATATTGAACATGACTGATTTCAAAAAATTACAAAATGGCTGCTGCAAGCTCATAATGCAACCTCTTTGCAAGAACAATTAGGATGGTGAACAATTAAGTTAACCTTTTGAACCCTGAATTATTTTAACCTGTCGGCACCCTCACCCCGAGTTATTCGCAAAAATGTTTAATGGCATACTGCCCTCAATCATCGGTAACATTGGTAATGTATTCATAACATAAAACATCCAATTTTATCTCCAAAATTGCCAATCATGACCGTCATTCAATGCATCCCTGTCTACCTGAGAATCATCTGTGCAAGATTTTGTTGCATATTCCATTTTGTGCTATTTTTGACAGTTTTATTCAGCAAAATGACATCAAAACACAACGTAAACCTGTCGTAAACAAGGTATTTCACATCGAATGAACATCTTGTGACTTGAAAGTCATATGACCACTCATAGTCATAATGATCAATCCGTCACATGTTCTGAGGCCGGTCAAAGCCGCTTGAGCGACTTTTCGGGTTATACCACTTTTTCACGGGAAAGCCGCTTTAGGGACTTTATCGGGTTCTAAGGGTTAAGGTAAGAACATGATTGCATGAGGTTGTTGCAAGACTTTCACTGGCGAAATCCAAACATAACCATGGTGATGATAAACAAGAAGCAAAAGGTACTTTTGGCAGGCCTATTCTACATGTATCTACCAGTAATATTGAAAATGGAACAAAATGAACATTCATCATGTTTCCACAAATGCAGAAGTCATATTTTAGGTCTATTTTACGGTACTACTAGGCGCTTGTAAAATAACAAATAAATCTGTCATCCTTATTGTCATTAACAAACATGCAGGATGTGCTAAAGATGTTTTTTTTATTTTGCCCAAATCATACAGTGTAATTTATTTCACACACAATGCAAATGAAGCATGTTCAAAGTGCTGGGGAGGGAATAATGCAATACAATAGCAACTAAAACAACCATAGATTTAATATAACTCAAATGTGCTGGCTTACTAAAACACTCTCCATTCAAGAATATATTTCCTCCGGTGTCATGTCGTAAAACGCAATTGGTTTGAATGATCATGTGTAAAGTGGCCCAATCACAGCAATATATATTCCAACATATTGGCTTAGAATATCTGGGGGCACTAACACTGAGTGAGAATTGGTATGGGTATATGAAACCCGCTCTCATTTCATCTTCTACTGCTTGTTCTTAAACACTTCCCAGGTGACAGGCAGCTGCAGACGACATCCCAAAATTTCACAAAATGTTTCAAAAAAGTCAAAAATTTTAAATATCATAACCATATTTGGTAACACCACATGAAATGCATTGAAATAAGTACAAACATGCATAGTATTGGTTCAGTAACCCTTGAGATAGACTTTTACAATTGTGAAGGGTTTCTGAAAAATCTGTTTTGTGTATGGTAAATATAATAGCCGCGTGGAAAGTATTAAAACCCTTTTCCAGGCTGCATCACTTATAAAATCCCTATTTTGTTTTCAAAATTTGAACATCTTTAAAATTTTAGCTCTAAAGCTCACATTCATCTGTGTGTACTCCACAAATTTGAAGAAAAAACAACAATTCTGAAGACCATATTTTCCACCCACATTATATTAATTTGCTTAAACACCACAAAACCCTATTTGTAAACTGCACGGCATGGGATAAATGTAGATGTGTCAGGAAAGTTGATTTCAGGAGAGCATAAAGGACTAGGGCATAGACTCCCAGTGGAGCTACTCCCTCCTAAATTCTGCCAATTTCTTCCCCCTAATATTGTTTTATCCCTGATTTGAGTAACTCTAGGTAATATTGTTGTGCACACTGGAAGATCTTAGGGAGGGACAGCGTAAATTCTGGCAGTATTTGTCACAAGCATACATACATGATGCTGGTTTTCTCATTCTGCCAGTTTTATCAGATCATAGCAAAACAAGCCCAGCACGTCCAGAATGGTAATAACTTTTCTTGAGATGGAGAGTGTTTAAGTGTATATATATTTAGTTTCGTCAACTTGCCTGTTGGGATTTGCAAGAATATTTGAAAATAAATCATTGTTAATGAAAATATAAAAAATAAAAAAAATATCATGAAACAAAATTTTACAATCTGTGCTTTAAAAGAGATAAAATTAAGATGAGCACAGTTAATATCACAGCATGGACCAGTGGTACATTTACAGCAAAACCAAAAAATGAAAAAATAGAAGGAATTTGAACAATTTGTCGTATTCTCCTACAAGGATAAGGGATCAAATTAATCACTTCTGGCACGAGACAGAAGCATTAATCCTTAAAGGGGGAAATGTTCCCCTAATGTTTTACACATTTTCGTTCATACCCAGGCGCTTTGTAACAAATTGTCCCCTCCCCACGACCCCATGATTATCTATGAGGTAAACCTCCATACTTAATGTAAAGGGTGTCAAAAAAGGGTCATTTCTAAAGTTTCATACCTCAAAAGTAATTTACAATGTAAAATATACACCAAATGACAGTTGAACAAATAATAACATTGTAGCACCAAACATAACACCATTTGAAGTCTCCTACATTAAATGTTAGTTGTTTCAACACGCATTGCCATACATTTGACTATACATTGATTACAAATCAAATTCAACCTTTAAAAAACTGTTCTACAAGTTATTTGGACTTACCTATCATTTTCACATTTTGTTTGATTTCCAACCACAAAAGAAATTTCACTAATCAATTGCTTTTTTTAAGAAAATTCACTAATCAATTTTTTTTTTAAAAAGAAAATTCACTAATCAATCTCTTTTTAAAAGAAAATTCTCATTTTTCCCCAAAATATTTTGATCTTCAAATTGTCTGATTGATTTTGATGGAATTTTCTTAGAAAAATGCCTGACCAACCAGCCCTACCTGGAAGTTTAGTATATCCTTTGGGGTAAGGTATTCATCAGCTAAACTAGTGTCATACCCCGGCATTACGGAATAAAGCTGTACAATCCTTTAATCCGTCAATAGAGGATTTTGTGCTAGGTTAATTCCGTGCTGTCTCTTACACCAAGGATAAACCAGACGTTATTCACACCTACCTGAAAGTTCTACAGACGGTTTATTTTGTTCAATACATTTCAATTGATGCATATTTAATCATGCAAACCCATCATAGTAAATATGCATGATTAAATCAGTCAAATCTCACCTGTACTCTGCTATTTCCCCAATCCGACACGATGATATTGCCCAACACGTCTACTGCCACCCCCGTCGGGGCATTGAACTGTCCATTTCCTTCGCCACGGGAACCGAACATCATGACCAGCGCCCCGTCTTGATCAAACACCTTCACGCAATGATTGTGAAAGTCCGTCACCACTATCTGGTTCTTGTTGGTCACCGCTACAAAGTGAGGACCGCATAGCTGTTCATCGTCAGCTCCTCGCGATCCAAACTTGTTGAGCAGTTTACCGGTCGGCGTAAACACGTAGATCATACTAGCCTTGTTGTCCGCGACGATTATGTTGTTGTTTTGGTCCACCGCAACTCCTTTAGGTCCGATAAGTTTTCCCGTTCCGATTTTATTAACATACTTTCCGTCCGAAGAGAATATATTAATCCACTTGTTGTCGTAGTCTGCTATTACGTAATTTCCGTTATTGGCGACGGCCACGCCGGTCGGTCTTTGCAGTTGACCGTTAGAGCGCCCTCGTACGCCAAACTTCATCTTACAATCGCCATGGTTCGTGAAGACTTGCATACACTGGTTGTTACTATCCGCGACTACAATACGTCCGTTTGTAGTGCAGGCAACACCCTGAGGATTGGTAAACTCCCCTTTGTTCCTGCCACGCGTACCTATGATAAGTATCAAGTCGTCTTCGATTGGGTTGGATTTGCGATATGTTCTTAAAGATCCAGCTGCACTGTGGGGGCGCCTCATCGCCCGCTGCTTCACGTTGCTTCTAGGGATCTTACTCCCGGGGGACTTGGCCATGACACCACCCGCTTCTTTGATTGATTTGATTCTGAATGGACTACCTTTGATATGCACGCCAAACAGTTTGACTAGGAGATAATGGATACCTTCAAGTCCCATTTTATACACTACATCATAAGTGCCATTTCTATTGTCTAAGACTTGTACTCTGTCTTTTGTTCCATCTGGTTTCTGCATTTCTGCAGTTAACACCGCTTTTCCTTTGCTGACCAGCTCCCCTTGATAGTTCTTCGTTGTAACCGTGACCACTATTTGCTCTCCAATAACCGCCCTCTTGAGTCCTTCTCCAGTAGCAACTGTTTCATGCGCAATGGCACTGTTGCTATGGACACCTCCGAGATTGGCCACGCTTTTTTCGATATTATCTAACTCGCACGAGAACTGGATGAAATCGTTCTCTTCTGGATGAAGGTTGACGCTCATCTGTGCAAGCTCTTGTAACCTCATGGTCATCTGCTTCTTAACAAGTAAAACCTGAGTCTCATTACCGCTACTTAGAGCTTGCTCCGTGAACTCACAGTTGCTCAAGATACTTGACAATTCTTGTTCTAACGTTGCTTTCTGCTTCTGTAAGACATCCTGTTTCGCATCGTGTATAGTTTCCACATTCTTGATCAATTTCTCTCGTCTGTCTTCCACGTATTGGTCCAATGTCCTGAATTTGTCTTGAATTTCCCCCTCTGCCGCTGTTCGCTTCTCTGAGAGTTTATCTGAAACGGTGGCCACTTGATTGATGGCATCTTTAAGTGAAGGAATCTGAGCTTTGGCTTCTTCAAGTATTCTCCTGAGCTGTGCTTTATGTTCCTCTATAACATCTTCCAGTAGTACCGTGTGGTGGTCATTATGTTCAGTTATGGTACACTCCTGACATACAACGGTTTCGCAGCTATCGCAGTAGAATTCCAGACTCTCGCAATGTGTTGAACATTGGAGAGCTTGTGATGGACCGCCGCCTTCTGCTTCATTATTGTTTTCGGGTCTTTCGAGGACCTCCATTAGATTGGTGATAAAGAAATTATTCTGTAATCCCGCCACGCCCTCTATAGGCAGTATGGATTGCTGCCGACAGATCGGACATGATAAGGACAGCGACTCGGGCGGGACGTAATTCTGTAGGCACTTCTGACAAAATGTGTGGAGGCAGGGAAGAACTTTGGGTACTTTGTAGCGATCTAAACAAATGCCGCAAACCAGAAATTGCTTGTCGATCTGCTTGACGACGGGACTCTGTGTTGTCGCCATGGTGATACAGTTGCTATGGCGGCAGCACACAAGCCTGATGACTCACAAGACCTGCAGCAGAGGAAATAAGACACAGAAATGTGTTAGAACATATAAAGCTGATTGATAGGGAGAAGGAAAAAATCACATAACAACATGGTGTGATTGGGTAGTAACATTCCTGGAGGCAAGATGGCGGATGACATCATCTAATTCAACAAGCACTTGATGATTGCTTAGTCTATCTACATAGATTCTAGACATTGGAGAAGATAGAAAAATCCTGATCAAATTTGCAGTGTAGCATGACACATCCAATTATCATTTGCTATTCATGCAATGTATCATGAATTTGTTAATTTTCCAAAGAATTAATTTTTAAAGCGTTTTCTTGAAATAATACCGCATCGAAAGCCCTGTCCAATAACAACACAATCATGATTGTTCTGTTTCGTTCCTGGTTCCGTTGGATTCATCTTTTTACATTTTATACATGATTGTGAATTTGAAACTAGGTGTTCCGATTCCTGGCCCGATTTTCAAAATTGATATCTTCTTTTGTACATGAAAGGTCATCCTTAAAATAGTCGATTTCCAACGTTTGAGTTGCAAAACACCAATGGTTCTTATTTTAGAAGCACAAGGTGACATGAAATTTGCCCATTGAGTAGTACATAAACTGGCCGGTTAACCACCATGGGCAGTAATTCACTGTATTTTGGCCGATAACGTCTAAATGAACATATCTTGCGCCAAAAATGTTACAGAAATAATGAGAAAAATATGGGGTTTCTTCTGATATTAAAATATCTTGATGGGCAAAAAAAGCTAAAGTGATCGGAACATCTACCTCTAAATAGAATTTGTTTGTTAATATTTGTAGTTATTGTCTTATTGTAAACACTGTGGGTTGGTAAACTGCTTTATATTATATATATCAAATTTGGAAGTTTTAAAGTATTTTCATATCCCCTGAAACCCTCCCCAACACACCCAAAAATAATGATAACTTTAAAACCCCAAGATGCCCAACTGACAAATTTTACTTAAAACTGTGTCCGCCAAAAAAAATATTGGAAATACTTTTGTATGTCTGACAACAAATCGGTTACATATTGTCTAATGTATAAAGAAGTATTCCCGAAAGATTCAATGTTAGACATACGAAAGTATTTCCAATATCTTTTTGATGTCTATATAAATATTACACATCCTCACATTCCCCCAATGATTAACACTCCAATGACTCCATACTCAAATCCCTGTTTCTCAACAAGGCCCCAAATGTTTCATTATAGCTATGCTTTTAACCGATATGAAAAGTGACATGATCGAGATAGGGTAAATGCCGTTATCCTCAGATACATACTATGTTATGTAGATGGCAGATACTTCATATAAAAATAGCCTAATAAAACATAAATGTCAGACTGGTTGGGGGAGGGGGAGGGGGAGGGGGAGGGGGGGGCATCACTCAAGTATGAAATGGATAAGGGTGTAAAGTTGGCACATTTAAACCCTGGGGCATTGGGGGTGAACGAATGACAAAAAATAGGGTTTGTTGCCAAAATGCCCTTAATATTTTCCATGCGGCAGGCGTCTGCAGACGACATTCCAAAATTTCACAAAATGTTTCAAAAATGTCAACATTCTTGAATTTTATTACCATATTTGAAATCAGCATGAGAAATGCATTTAAATAAGTACAAACATGCCTAGAATTGGTTCAGTAATCTTTGAAGTAGACCTTAAAAGTTGGGAAAGGTTTCTGAAAAATCTGTTTTGAATATGGTAAAACAAATAGCCGCATGACTAGTGTAAAGGGGGGGGGGTCTGTGGGTGATAAATTGTAACATTTTCCAAGAAAAGGGACCGTTTGGGTAGAAAATTTGCAATACTCCCCACAACATTTGGGTCTTTGTGTGAGACATTGTTAAATATTTGTTTTAAAGGAAGTGTCCCGCAAGCATAAAAGTGTGCATTATATGTTAGAAAAATAACTATCGAGCCCAACTTTTGTAATTATATAGAACAAAACACCACACTTATGACATAAACAAATAAAAACCGCAATCTCTCAACATGCACTTTTTAAAATTCGCGGCGATCGAAAGTCCCAGTGTCGATGATGTCATAGTTATACAATGCACATGCGCAAATTTTAGCACCGATACCCATGACGTCATCGACACCGTGACTTTCGATCGCCGCGAATTTTAAAAATTGCATGTTGAGTGATAGCAGTTTTTATTGATTTTTGTGACTACTATGGTGTTTTGTTCTATATAATTACGTAATTTCGGCTCGATAATTATTTTTCTAACAAATAATGCTCGATGTTGTGCTTGCGGGACACTTCCTTTAAATATGAGTCTTTGGATGAGGGTGGTTAAATATTCCATAAATATTGGGTGAGAGAGAGAGGACATAAAAGGGTCTTAACAGCCTTACATTACATATCTATAGGGCTTTTCAGTGCGAGACTCCTTAAAGGCATATTATGAGATCTTTTCCAGAGAGCGCCCTCTATTCATGATTTTTTTTAAAAGGAAATTTTCTTGCAGATTTACATATCTAATCATAAATCGTACATACATTCCAAGTTACAGAGCGATACGATTCCTAATTACCTCAAAATCATGGTTTTAGAGTGAATTTAGAGTGAAAATATAAACTGTTGTGTTGACCCGACAGTTTATTTTCACTCTAAAACCATGATTTTGAAGTAATTTAGAATCGTATCGCCCTGTAACTTGGAATGTGTACGATTTATTATCAGAAATGTAAATCTGCAAGAAAATCTGCTTTCAATTTTTTTTTTATGTTGAGAGCGTTCCCTGGAAAGATCACATAATATACCTTTAAGCTCTTGTCAGATGAAACATAACATCTGGGTATTCTCATGAATAATGATATCTAAAGAAGAAATGTAAAACCAGATAACGGACCCCTCTCATCACAAGCCAGACGATTTCCCGACTACGTGTTTGGCATCCATATTAACCGCCATCTTCTATGAACATGAATATTTGTGATCGTATCTGCTGTCGGCTTTGGTACATATCAAAATTGTTCAATTAATGCACCATGTATTATCCACCTATATGAAATGTGACTTATGAAATAAACCACTGCACCTGTGTTTCTATAATTATTCTGAATATGATATGCTGCAGCAGTCGCTGTTTGGTACTAGTCGAGCGGCGGCTCCCATAGACACTGTACTTAAGCGTGGCACCCCCTCTTGCTCACGATGTAAACGTAACCAAAACAAGTTCAATGAATTTTATAATTATTATCAGGAATCGCTAGGGGTGTGAGATTTGTTGTAGTGTCATATTTTCCAAGAAAAGATCATTCTAAGCAGGTTATTTTTAAAAATAAATTCGCTGAATATAGTACATTGTTATAATGTCATCGATCCATTGACTACGGAAAAATCAATGTATTTTCACAGTGGCGTTGCCATCCACAATTAACGTCACTAACCTTAGCTGTACACAAAATTCCTTTTTAGTTTGCGTCTAATGTATTTTGTATAGTCCAATGTTAAAATGTTTCAATAAACAACATTAAAAGTCCACAATCTAGCTGAAATAATTATCGTACATAATATACATATATACGCTTTATTTGAGACCATACATATATTTTTAAGACCTTTAGATAAAAAGATATGTGAAGAGGTTCTTCCTCGTATTTTCATTTAATCACACTCCCTCCTAATCTGCCGATATATTCGTGAAAGAGAAAAGCTACAGAAAATAATATTACTACTGTAATAGAATACTACCTGTACCAGCTGTTATTAAATGGGTACATTAATATCACAATAGATATCACAATGAATATCACAATGATACAATGATCATAATGGTACAGGGTGATCATGAGACTAACGTGCGCATCTCTTAAAAGGACACGACACAGACCGTCTTCTATGGTACTACTGGCGCCGGTGTAGGCCTATTAATAAACTCAACGGTTGATCAAGACGAACTAAAGAGGTAAATCGAATACATATGTCATATCAATCTAGGATTGAGGCCAGTATAATGCAAGCAATTATTAGTAATATTGCATTGTAAGTTAAATCATACGGACTAGCAAGTCATTTTTGTTTTTATAAAAATCACACAAATAAATCGTTTATGAGAAGAACGAGGGCATAAATAACAAGAACATTTTTATATTTTAGGGACTATATTAAGTATGCAATAATATTAATGTTTAAAAATTAGTATAGGAAAAATGCATATAAATGGGTAGAGATGTAGGTATTTTAAGGCCTACATCTTCACATTTATATGCATTTGAGAAACTACTTTATTTTATAATTAATTGGCCTTAACACTTTCCATGCGGCAGGCGTCTGCAGACGACATTCCAAAATGTCTCAATCTGTTTAAAAATGTCAACATTGTTAAATTTCATAACCGTATTTGGAATCATCATGTGAAATGCATGGATACAAGTACAAACATGCCTCGTATTGGTTCAGTAATCTTTGAGATAGACGTTGAATTGGGAAAGGTTTCTGAAAAACCTGTTTTTTATATGGTAAAACCAATAGCCGCGTGGAAAGTGTTAAAAGACCAATTAATAATAAAATAAAGTAGTTTCTCGTCCCCTCCCTAGTTCATATTTTTTTAATGAAATTCTTCAATATTGGTGTTTTTTATATCTTCCATAAATTGTTTGTTAAAGCATTTACAAAGCCCGATATGTTGGTAATATATTTATAGTCCATTGAGCATAGAGAGCAGGTTTTGTGTGACCCACGCCCCCCATCTATAACCATGAAATTAAAATATTTGAAAAAGGCATCGCCCTCTTCATGTTATGTTACGCAGCCAATATCAGGCTGGTATTGGTGAATTTGCATTGTCTATTTTTTTTAATCCCTCATCCTCCTTTTTTCAAAAGTTAGGACGATAAACTAGTTTTTATTTGTATATGGCCTTATATTTAAACGTTAAAAATAATAGCCATTTAATATTATATAATTTATATAATTTGCCCTTTTGAACATTGTTATGTCATGAATTAATTTGACTTCCTTGTATTATTATTATATCGAGTATTCATTTGAATCATTAGGATTGATATTAGTTAAATAAATAAACGATGTTTTTATATCAAGACGAACATTTAATAGTAGTGTCGTTTTTATTTATGATATGATATGATATGATTTTATTGGCACAAAATCGCGACCCGAAGGCCGGATTACATTGTACATTTATCGTCATGATTCAATTTTCAGACTAGGAAGGAGTGTGATTAAAATATGAAAATACTATGACGAACCCCTCCACATATCTTTCTATCAAAAGGTCTTAAAAATATATGTATGGTCTCAAATAAATTGTATATATGTATATTATATACGATAATTATTTCAGCTAGCTTGCGGACTTTTAGTGTTGTTTATTGCAACATTTTAACATTGGCCTATACAAAATACATTAGACGCAAACTAAAAAGGAATTTTGTGTACAGCTAAGGTTAGTGACGTTAATTGTGGATGGCAACGCCACTGTGAAAATACATTGATTTTTCCGTAGCCAATGGATCGATGACATAATTATAGCAATGTACTATATTCAGCGAATTTATTTTTAAAAATAACCTGCTTAGAATGATCATTTCTTGGAAAATATGACACTGCAACAAATCTCACACCCCTAGCGATTCCTGATAATAATTATAAAATTCATTGAACTTGTTTTGGTTACACTTACATCGTGAGCAAGAGGGGGTGCCACGCTTAAGTACAGTGTCTATGGGAGCCGCCGCTCGACTATACGTGATAAGTAATAAAGATACATCTACACCATTTTGTGTAAGCAATAATTGTTGAATAAAATAAAATAAAAACATGAAATGGCAAAGCATAATGTGTATTTCTCAGTGTGGTCTAAATTAAACAGTGATACACTATTGAGAGTCAGTCTTCAGTCACTGGCTTAATAAATATTGTCAATACACAGAAACTGATCAATATTAGTAAAATTGAATGAACAGTTCCGATTTTAAAGCATCATGTTATTTTTTAACGCAAGACGTCTTTTGCATTTATTTTGATCAAAATTAAAAGTTTTGTTATGATTTTTTTTTAAACATTTTACATTTTGAAAATATTCAGAACTGGTTACACTATTCCAAGCACTTTACGTTATGTTATGAGTGATGTTACATTGTGTAGCGTAATTTTGAGCCATACAACATTAAAATCAAGTAAAACACTAGAAAGGATGTAAATTACAAGATCAGAAAATTGATTTCTCATACACTAGGGTATACATGTATAAAATGAACACTGGACCTGCTTATGTCCTCTCTCATTCCAAAGTTGGCCAAGTTAATCTATAGTTTGATCAGCTCCAAATTGGCGAAGCCTCGACGGCAGCGAATAACTATATAAAGACACCGACGCGCATGAATGCAACAGACGCACTGTGCGTCGTATGCGTAACGCATGCATGCGGCCAAAACAACATGCGTTGCCATAATCACACGCGTACGCTTGGATTACTTTTGCGCACAGAGTGATAAAACCAAATGTTTCTCGTCAATTTTGAACTGATCAAACTATAGTACTGTATTCATTTGTATTACCTCTCAATCCTCCATGTGTGATTTTAGTATTGCAGTAAGAGAAATGTTTGATCTGATCGATACCCTGATTTGAATGCTGCTTGTATACATAGACCCAAAATGAAAATTTGAGTCTGTAATCCGTGGGCATAGATAAAGGATACCAGACAACATTTGATGCTCTATTATGTTAGTCAAACATGTGACCCTTAACATTTGCAAAAAATGACATTTTTGAGAGACTACTGCTGATAATTAATAATTGTAAGAGCATTCTCATCATTCCTCTCCTAACCCTAATCAAACCCCCAATCATAATGAAAGAATCCCCTCATGCCATATCTAACTAGTATGTTTTCTATTAATGTGCAAGCTGTGTTAGAAACAAAAATCTCGGGAAAGATATCTTAAACGCAACATAAGGGTTACTTAAATCCCCTGTAAGTGCTCAAATCCATTAGCGGTAATACCCCTAGGGGGAACACAAATCTCCCTAAGCTACAAAAAAACAACACTGTTAGGTGTATGTTAAGATACTTCCTGGCGGTCATAACCTAACTAGGTCTTGTGCTATTAAAACATAGAAGGATGACTTTTTCTGATCTCCTTTTTGCATGAAGTTGCTCTTTTACTTACCAGCTAAATCACAACAGTGTTAGAACGAGAGGTGCTCTAATGAATGGGGATGAGTAGAAAGTTTTATAGAGAAACATGATCATACTCTCTCAATCCAAACCCTAATCAAGTTATAGGCTGCAGACAAAAACACCACCTTAATGCATTTTCCCCTAAATATATATGTTTTTTATAATCGTAACTCCCTATGTGTGTTTTTGACATTTAAACTATCAGCGGAGAAAAAAGGGGTCAAATTTAGGGGATGGATCACTGTTTGAACCCGGGCCGCCTGCGGACGCCCAACTGATTGCGCTAACAGGGGAGCAAAAAAAAGTTACTTTTTCGAGACCATTTGACAGCTCGCCGGATCATGCCAAGAACCGTGTAGCATATGGTACAGAAGCTATTTGCTGTATCCTTTTGTGGTCTATGGTAAGGTTAGGGTTAATACACCTGAATTTGATAACATAAACCCCAAATGCTTGTTTTGTATCATTCACATGACATTTTGGGGGACGGTTACAACATATCATTAAAGATAAACAATTCCAGTCATGAGCCATTTGAAATAACCCTGAATGCATTTCACAAAAAGGTTTAAGGCAGCCATCATTCCTTACGATAAGATTATGTCTGTGTAGGCAGGGCATCATACCATTAGGTTGTAAAAAGGATAACACTGTGGAATCTAGGTTAACAGCTTTTGAATGCAGTAAAACATAGAGGGAATAACCAGCATGCTTGCAAAAGCGTGCACGACTAAAACTTGCTGCATGACACTCATTCAGTGGCAGCACCAGCATCAACAACAACAAATTTGGGGGAAAGAACAAATTGGGGGGGGGGGGAGGGAATTTGCTTTTAATGTAAAAAAAGTCCTGAAATTAGCTTGGCTTAATTTGTTCTGAATTAGACATTTTAGACCAATTTTAAGTAATTTTGACATCGAAACTCAATATTTTTTATTTGTTTAGGGGACAACATTGGGTGGGGCTTGAGCTGACTAGGTAGGGAAAAGGTTGTAACTGGGGCAGAGGGCACCCCCCCCCCCCCCCTGGTGCCGCCACTGCACTCATTGCATTTCCAGACTCAGAATTTCAAATACTAAAATACATTTTTATGCTTTGCCGATTTTTAACTGTTTTGCATGTTTTTAAATTCACGATTTGTAGCTTCATCACATAGACCTATACGAGCGTGAATATTATATGTAGCATGAAAATTTCCAATTAATTTTCCAAGTTTACAGTACATAAAAATTACATGGTCAGCATTAGAAAGTAAATCAATGGTGTATTTCCATTCTCTATCAGTTCTGAGCGCCCTTTACAATCTAAATCAGTGGTTCTCAACCTTTTTGCCCCACGACCCCTTTTGACATTCCTGGTCAGTACCGTGACCCCAAAAACAAAAATTGAAAAAAGAAACCAGCTGAATATCATAAATGAAACTGCTTAGTTTGATACGAGCGTAGCGAGCAGGAAATTTTGCATATTTGAACGTTTCTTTTGGGTTTTTCTAAGCTTTTTTTAAAGCGAAATGTAACACGGTTCCAAAAATTTATGAGCCCTTCATGACCCCCTGGAAAACCCCAAACGACCCCCCCATGGGGTCACGACCCCCCAGGTTGAGAACCCCTGATCTAAATGGTTAAATTGCATTTCTGATTAAACAAGATTTTATTTGCCCACCAGCCATGAAACAGAAACAATGTAATTGAAATGTTAAAAATGTTTCTCTTAGGCGACAATAAATAAAAATTCCTTTAAAAAGGAAAAGAGGCGGTCATATAAATTTAAAGAAAATTTCATAAATAAGTGTACCAATAAAAACACTTGGTAACCAATTAAACAACACATAATAATATACCCATACCCATTTCAAATTTACCAGAGCACAAAAATAACCATGAAACATCACTTTTCGAATCAACCATCTAGCAATACCAATACAGTCATCATGGTCACATATATAGCATATATGGTAATTGCAAGTCCAAGGTTGAGGATGATGACGAAGCTACAGTTGATTACAAATGTTAATGTCAGATGACCAAGCCAGGAAATTAGAACGGCTGGCAGCTTATGAATAATTGCGAGTAAACCTATTACTACTTTCATTATAAATTAAAATTATATTGATTTCAATTATGCTAATATGATGCCACCATCTGAGGCATTTACAGGTCCAAGGCTTTGATCCAAGGTAAATGGAACAATAATGTATACATTTAGACTTGGTTAACAGTTCAGATGATAGCTTACTACGTTTAAGTACTTAGGTCATATTTTCTCATATTCATTGCAACATTTATAAAGAAATATATCAGATTTGATAAAGAGTCTTCGGGACTAATTAACAGACGGAACCTTAATTTCTTTAGACAATGAAGCTAAAATACTAACGAACAAGTTGTATGGTTGTCATAATTTTTAAATCATTCATCAAAACTAACTATTCACATAATTTATTTTGATTAATATCTGTATATTTTGTTGATTATCTGTATATTTTGAATATCTGCTTAATTTGAATATCTGTTTAATTTGAATATCTTTTAATTTGAATATCTGTTTAATTTGAATATCTGTTTAATTTGAATATCTGTTTAATTTGAATATCTGTTTAATGTGATTCAAAGAGAATGGGTGATACCACAATATAAATTTTAACATTGTCCCGTGAGTTTTTCAACTGAATGATCATTGAGGGGGAGGGGGGGGGGGGAGTTACCCCCTCCCTTTGGACATGCCACTACAGTGTTAATTCACAAAAGTGTAATAAATTCTGTCTTATTTTGGTGACTGATCAGATTCTACGCAGAAACTAGGTTTGAACAACAATCAGAACTCAGTTTCAATCAAATTAAATGTGCATGTTTTATTCACGTCACAGGATCTCTCTCTTGTATTAAGCATGACAAACGACTGATCAAACCTGCATATAAACACAACAGGACAGAAATCTAATTTTGACACCTGTGATCACAAAAAGCCAATACAAAATAGGTTAATATGTTCAACAGTGCCCCACAACTTAATAATGTTATCCCTCTCAGGATTTCTCCCCAATGTGTGCGTGAGGCGCGTCAATTTGGTCCAATATTTGTGACAGCTAAAATGTTGCTAACTGTAATGTTGAGAGGTTTGAACAACAATCAGAACTCAGTTTCAATAAAATCAAATGTGCATGTTTTTTTCACATCACAGGATCTCTCTCTCTCTCTCTCTGTACAGGGTGTCCCAGAAAACCTGCAACTTATTTTTGAAGCGCTTTATTCTAACTTTCATCCAAGTGATTGGTAACAAGTTTAGACATTCTGAAAACCGTGGAATCTCTTCTTTGTATCGGTGAAAAAATTATTGACATTGCTTTAATGGTTTTCTAGTTACCATTCATCAAAGAGAGGTAGGTCAAAAACCGGCTCAACCGATTTGACGGAAATGAAGGTGTCACTGTGCAAACTGGTGCACTGGTAAAAAAGAAAATATTTTATGGACTGAAGACTTATTTTGCTCTTCCAAGTGGGTCAATATTAAAAAGAAATGAAGCGACAATATGTTATTCCTTTTCCAGATCAATAAAATAAACTTTATTTAAATAAATCTAACTTTGGGTAATGTCTTTACCAACTATTTGCATGCATCTTTTCAACATTCAACATTGTTCAACGTCGAATAATCTTTGTTTGTTTTTGTAAAGAGACCTCTTTATAAGCCCTCTTGGTAATCACTGCAATTTTATCTTAATAGTGATATTAAAAAGAACAAACATATTGATAAAATTAATATTTCCGATATCATTATCATATTGCACATAACACAAATCTGCTACATGAACATTATTAACTCTAGTATTCTTTACCTGACTGTGTCCATAAATCCAATTAACGCCTTTTCGGAGTGGGCGCTCTCTACCGTTCTTTAAATAAACACGTTTATATTTTCAAAAACAAATAAGCATGCATGTTTGCTTAAATAAATATTCGTATTTCATATTGCACATAACATAAATTTAAATCCATAACCAATACCAAACATATTGTTAACATGATTTAGCTATAATCTGCGTGTAGAGTTATATAGTTAATGGTCAATTCAATCGACATCTTCACTAGGGTATCTCAAGGCTGATTGCGTCCTTCAATATGTTCCCCGTGGTTGGCGACGCAGTGTTGAGCCCGCACTCTCATGTGAAGTACACCTGATCTAACCTGACGTGTGCGTCTGATCTCACGGACAGTCCTCTGAATCCGTTGTTGGATGTCTTGAACATCACGGGGTGGTGTCCTGTACACTTTGGACTTCATGAAGCCCCACAGATAAAAGTCCAGCGGCGTCAAGTCTGGCGATCTAGGGGGCCAGTTAATGGGGTGTCCCATACCAACCACTCTGTTTGGAAAAACTGCTTGCAATCGGTTGCGAACCACAATCGCACGATGTGCCGGGGCCCCATCCTGAATCCACCACGCACGGCGAATAGTTCCATTTTGATTGACACCAAACATAGCTTCAACCTGTGGCAGAACATAGTTATTTAGCATGTCTAAATATGCTTGTCCATTCACATTTCCTTGAAAGAAATAGGGACCGATGATGTTGTTACGGACCAATCCAATCCAAACACACACCTTCAATCTTGAGCAAGGCCTGTCATAGGCGAAGTCCTGTGGGGGATTGCCTAGCGGAGCATATTGAACAACGTTATGGTTCGAAACCTCTCCATTCATCTGGAAAACAGCTTCATCGCCAATAATGATGTTGGCAATGAAATGTCTTGGCTTGTTCAGCAGCCAATTGCAATACTCAAGGCGTCTTGCAGCATCGCCGTCGTGCAGGCCGTGTCGTATTTGCATTCTGAACGGATGCCATTTCATGTCTATCTTAGTTATTCTGTTAAAAGAGGACTTGCTGATATTTGGGCAATTGTTCCTCCGTGCTGTTACATTTGGGTCGTTTCTTAAGGCTTGTCGCACAGCGTTAATATTTACTACTGTTCTCACTGTCCGAGAGCGTCCTGAAGCATCCTTGTGCCTATTTGTGCTCACTCCATACAGCAAATATTTTTCAACATTCCTCATAACAGTTGAACGATATGGTATCTTCCTTCCCGGGTATTCTACTCGGAATAACTGTTGCACTTGGTTGGAGCTTTTAGTCGAAAAATATGTTACAACCATGAACACTCGTTCGTCAAACGAAAAGAATTCAGCCATGTTTCTCCGCTTCTTAAAAGTAGGCCTAACGCATTTCCTTTTACATTTAACACGTCTCAGCACACTGTATGCCTACACGCTTTATCGATTAAAATTCTTAAAATAGAATCAGTAATTAGCATAACAATACCTTTTATTTCAAACCCCTCACTCCTAGCACGTGTAAGCAAACACATTCAAAAAAGCGCGCGCTGGTTGTGATTTGAATATCGTAAGCCTCGGAGTTCGGTGAATTACCTCAAATCGGTTGAGCCGGTTTTTGACCTACCTCTCTTTGATGAAACGTAACTAGAAAACCATTTTAGCAATGTCAATAATTTTTTCACCAGTACAAAGAAGAAATTCCACGGTTTTCAGAATGTCTAAATTTGATACCAATCAATTGGATGAAAGTTAGAATAAAGCGCTTCAAAAATAAGTTGCAGGTTTTCTGGGACACCCTGTAGTGTAAGCATGACAAACGACTGATCAAACCTACATTATATAAACATCACAGGACGGAAATCTAATTTTGACACCTGTGATCACAAAAAGCCAATACAAAATAGGTTAATATGTTCAACAGTGCCCAACAATTTAATAATGTTATCCCTCTCAGGATTTCTCCCCAATGTGTGCGTGAGGCGCGTCAATTTGGTCCAATATTTGTGCCGGTTAAAATGTTATAAACTGTAATGTTGAGATACAATTTGTTGCACAATTTTGATGATAAAGTACCTGCAATAGTTTTATCAAATCTAAGAATTTGTGTTCAGTGTTATTAAAAAATATTAACTTTCAAAACAATTAAGCAATTTACGAGTGTCAAGCACAACATGTCCTTTTAAATACTTCATACACCCTTTAGGCGATCTACAGGCCCAACCGTTCTACAGCCCCAACCGACCCATTTTTAATTTTTAATTGGGGTTCAAAAAATTCACAAATTCACATGCAAATAAATACAGATTCACATTTCTGAAATTCTGTGAGTTTGGTTTTTTTAAAGTTTGTCAAATTGGCAAAATGTTTACAGATTTGTATGACTTTTCGTCGTATCATTTTGAATAAAAAGCTTGACCAACTGACCCAACCTGAGAGGTCAGTCCACCCTGTAGAGACAGGTGTTTTCTTTTTCTTCGCTTCACAGACAGATTAATTGTAGGCTTATATCGAAAAACAGGTGACTTCTTTTATTGAATTCATCAACCTGAAACTAAATTAAGGCGATGAAAAAAGAGAAAAAAAATCCTGTTGTACGGGCAAACGACCTTTCGTTTTTCTTTCTTTTTTTCTTCTTCTTATTTTCCCTTGAAAATGACTATAAAAATCACCACAAATCTGTCAAATTTAAAAAAAAATGTCAACATTTTGCCATTTTTTAAAAGCAAAAAATATATTTTGGGTCAGTATTCAATTGCACGTTAATTATTTTTCACCGATTTCTAAAAAAAAAGTCGGTTGGGCCCATACAACAGGGTTTCTTTTTCCGTCGCCCAAAGGCAAAAATTGTACTATATTTCTATTCTTTCAAATCATTAATAGGCCTATACTTCCATTTTCCACCAACTTCCATACTATTGAAAAAAGGGGCGGGGGGAAAGAAGAGAACCCACATTCCCGTTGACAAATCGAAGCGAAGAAAAACAAACACCTTTAGGCCTCCTCATGCATACTGGTATACAACCACTCCATAAATGTGTTAGGGCACCCCCATATCCTGTTATTTTAAATCTACTATTCCAAACATTGAGGTGAATAACACAAAGATTATACTTAACACTTTCCAGGCGGCAGGCGGCTGCAGACGACATTCCAAAATTTCACAACTTGTTTAAAAAATGTCATTATTATTGAATTTTGTTACCATATTTAGAATCAGCATGAGAAATGCATTTAAAGAAGTACAAACATGCCTAGTATTGGTCCAGTAATCCTTGAGATAGACTTTGAAAGTTGGGAGAGGTTTATAAAAAATCCGTTTTGTATATGGTAAAAATGATAGCCGCGTGGAAAGTGTTATCAACACGTTTGGGCCTCAGGTGTATCTTGTAATGAGGTTCCACACCATTAGTAGGATTACTTTATCATGTTTATGGACTACTCTCAGCACTAATAGGGATAGGTGCTTATAACTATCGGTATAGTAAAAACAAAAGGAAGATTTTACAGATGAATTGCATGATAGAGTAAAATGAGAGCATGCCGTTCAATTGCAAACTTTCACATAGTTTCACATATTAAAGGGAAGCGGTCATGGTGAGGATTCTAACGAAAATTGAACAGCGCGCGGCGACTATTTGAATCTAAACAAGTTGGACATTGGCGCAGTCTGTAATTGTTCTACGTATGTTTACATGCAAGCGGTATTGTGTGCGACTCTACAACAATCTATTAACCCAATGTGAACGGTGCGCTCAATCAACCATCCTTCATTTGATTGAACGCATTTTCTATCGTGTGATATAAGTGATGTATTAGTTATTAGCTAAGGTTTAGCTGGACCAACAATCGCCGTCAGCGGTTCTTTTCCTCACCATGACCGCTTTCCTTTAAGCGACAATATAACCCTCTTTTAACAGAAGTTGTCTTGAGAATAAGCCATATAATATGCCGATATTTTACAAAAACTTGCGTAGGCCTATAGTTCAATCAGTTCTAAATTGGCGAGAAATATTCGGTTTTTATCTCTCCACGAGCAAAAGTAATCCATGCGTACGCACACGATCAGGCATGTTTTACACAAAACGCACTCGAAAAAATGGTCCATGTAAGTTGTCATAATGCCTATACACACTTCATCCGGAGAAGGGGCGGGGGCACAATAGGGCTTGGGGCGGGTGCACATAGGGCGTTTTAATGGTTTTTAAGGATTTTTTTCTGTCAGGGGGGGGGGGGGGGGGGTCATTTGCCCCCTGTCCCTACGACAGCTACGCCACTGCATACGATTATGGCCATTTGCACACGGTTTTGGTCGCATGAATGCGTCACGCATATGACGCACAGTTCGCTTGTTGTCTTCATGTGTGCCCGCATCCTTCTGTATTCATTCGCTGCTGTAAACAGGCTTCGCCAATTCTGAACTGTTCAAACTATAGTTCAAAAGGAGTACAATCAATCAGTAGTGTGTCCAGGGCAGTATGTAGGGCGGGAGGAGTAGCATGAAGTGTGACCCTTCCCCTACACTAAGCACCCCCAACTTTGTCCAAAATCAGTTTCCCTCTATGAGTCAATGAGAGAATCTACAATGCCCTTATGGTGCGTACGCATACTCGTTGTGCTTAGGGATGCAAACCACGACTACTGCACTATAAGGTTTATCGCGAATCGAAAAAAGCCATTGATTATCCTTTTCTGTTGCATTGTGGGATCGCAAAAGTGCAAAATCTGCCCCATCCTGAATCCCACAATGCATCAGAAAAGGATAATCAATGGATTTTTCCCCGATTGGCGATAAGGCTTATTCTACAACAAGTAATGATAAATCAAGTGTGAATTAAATTTACAAAGCACATTCCCTGTAGGTGCACATGCATACTGCCGGCCGGGCATTACGTCACAGGTCACATCATCTATACCTTTAACATTGTATATACTACACTGATTTTACCTACTGTATACATGTATGCCTATAGTGCTACATTATTTTGTTGAAAACCATAACTCATCCTATAAATGAAAAATTATTTAGTTAATCCTCATTCTATCCTCATAGTATTGTGAATGACCCATTACCGCATTGGTTTTCTATTGATTCATACCAGTGAATCAACATCCTCCTATACCTGAACCAACAAACACAAGCGCTGTAATGTGTCTGCAGCTGATATTTAATAGCCATGCTATACGGCGCAATAATATTCAATAAACCCGCTGCTGTATAAACTCTAATTAACATGCAGGTTGAGCACTGAAATGGGTGTTTCACGTTGAACAAAATACTAACACATTGGGTCTGTCTTCTTAACACTTTCCAAAATTTCACAAAATGTTTAAAAAATATCAAAATTATGGAATGTTATTACCATATTTGGAATCATCTTGAGAAATTCATTGACATAAGTACAAACATGCCTAGTATCGGGTCAGTAATCCTTGAAATAAACTTTGAAAATTGTGAAAGGTTTCTGAAAAATCTATTTTGTGTATGGTAAAATAATAGCCGCGTGGAAAGTGCACGCAGACGACAGCTCTAAAATCTCACAAAATGTTTCAAAAATTTCAACTTTATTGAATTTCATCACCATATTTGGCATCACCAATAGAAATGCATTAAAATAGGTACAAACATGCCTAGTATTGGTTCAATAATTCTTCAGATAGACTTTGAAAGTTCACAAAGGTTTCTGACAAATCTGTTTTGTTTTTTAATGGTAAAACCAATAGACGCATTGAAATTGTTAATCCTCCTTTTCAGGGGGAGCAGGGTGTGGAGTAAACATACGATAGAGTCATGACAGTCAACTGTTGAAAAGCAGAAATTGACACGGTAATGAAAACAGGTTTGGGTCCGTGCTACCTACATAGAGGTTGGCATTATATTGCTTTAGTACATTCAGATAAGATGCAATTTGTTGGTCAAATTAAATGCTTTGCCATTCAACGTAGTGACACTTTTTCGATAAATAATCTTTTTACATACAGATCTATAAGTTGTAATATTCAAAACGATATCCCTGCAAATATATTACACTGTTTTAAATGAAGTCAGGTGTCTTCACGTAAGTATCATGATTACAGCTTTATTGCTATAGACCATTTCAAATTCAGATCGGAAATCTTCGGAAAAACAGGTCACGTGGAGTAGGTGCGTTGCGCGTTCTTCGCAAAAGTTGATCGCATTCACAGCATTGCCCTAGTTGATTGTCCGCCTATGTTTACATACACGCGTGCACACATGAGAAGTAAAACGTGGAACGAGACTATTTTGTTTTTTTATCAACAAAGGCGCTGACGGACAAATTCCAAATGTATCGAGCAGACGGTAAAAAGTGAAAATATTACCCCAAATCTCTTTCATCTCACTCGTTTTTGTAACTGAAATGCCGCAACATCAACTTTGTGAGGGATACAATCTATCACCAACACCAGCGCAATCTACCACACGGGCAGACGGGTGAAAAACACGTTATTTTTCTCCGGCACATGGCCATGACCTGTCAGGAGCTGACAGGTCATGTAATCGAGCGTCAAATCACTCGGCTAATCGGAAGCATTCGGGTGGTCGTATATTTTCGGATTTGAAATGGTCTATGGATACTATAAATAAATACATTTGTGATAAAAAAATTACAATTACAATATCCATTAAAATTGAACATTTACAACATGGGACATCCTGTGTACATTTTAGAATGCCATTCATGGAGTGTACTCTAAAATATTAGAAATATTATTGAAACACTCTATTGCTAGTCAAGATCAAATGTGATGTGATCAAGCGAAATAAGTCACATGTGCGCAGTTTTCAATTTTGATATTTGTCCATCATTAAAAACACGTTAAAAAGTAGGTGGAAAATGCTATGAATTTCTAGTTTTTAAGTTACAAGCAATTTATCAACTGGGAAAACAAAATAAAACATAAACATTTGTCACTTCTTTTTACCTACATGTATAACTCAAAACCAATATTCCCGACATCCGGCTCATTCCGCTTGATCGCGTCACAAATATTGATAAACATACGGCTATTCATGATGACCATCCTGTCTATAGCTAAGTAAACCATCAATCCCCACCGAGTCTTAACTTAACAAGTCGTCACAAGTAAGCGAGCAAGAATAAATAGTGACCGCCCCCTCTTACGTACTTCATTGCCATCGGGCATCACAAACTACGACAATATAGAGTTCAAACAAGAAATGTCATAAGTGAATAGCTCACAGCACATTGCTTTACTAGATAGAGATGACATGCATTACTCGAGCATAAAGGGATGCGATAAAGGTTGAATTATGAGATGTGAAGTAGAAGAATTGGGACAAGCATTATATAGACTTATACACAAAACAAATATTTTTGTGCATTTTTATTTTCATGGTAACAGCTAGAAGAGCAAAAGCGCACAAACTAATGTAGCATGAAAATACTGGCTATATCTTGCCTCACGTCCCGTACGGAATAAACCGTATTAGCTGCAACGTACTTTAATTGGTTTGAGCATGCGCACTTGAGTAACGGGACGTCTAGCCAGACATTGCCAAAATACCTATGTTTACAGTACTGTAAAAATAATGGCAGTACATATTTGATTACACTTTTTCTTCACCATGTGGAAATAAAAGTGTGCAATGATGTTTCATCTTCTTCAGTTAATAGTTCTATGACAAGAAACAGAAAATTGAGAATTTAAAAGCTTGTAAAATTGTTGAAATTAGGCCAAGCACAGACAAATTATGCATTCAAATATCCGCCACACTGCGAAATGAAAGTGACATGTATTGGTAAAGATAACATCCTCCTGCTGAGATAAGTCTAGAAAAACACAGTAGTCTTGGGAACCATTGTGCAAAGCCTTTTCAACAACTTTCTAGTGCCTTGACAATTTGACAATTACTTGGTGTGATAACAGTGAGTTAGTTGAGTCTTAGATGAGGGTGCTCATCCTGATCAAAATATACAGAGTAATATATAAAAACAAGAAACCTTATGCTACCAGTTCTAGAAAACATGTTATTGCATTTTAGTGGCGCTATTGAAAAGCTGGTTATATTACTGAATATAGCACAACTAAAATGCGCTATTTTCTGGAAACAAATTGGATACATTCAGGATATGACAGAATTTAGATGTGCAAACTCTACAAAATCGACTATCTTTAGAATTTTAAATGCTCAAATGTTGTTAATTCTAGATGATAATAAAACTTAAATACACACAATCTGCTATCTTCAGATGATTGCAGAATTTAAATTAAAAAAATTTGCTATCTTCAGGAGATAGCAAAATTTGAATACACTAAATCTGCTATCTTCAAACGATTGCAGAATTTGAATAAACAAAATCTGTTATCTTCAGAAGATAGCAGAATTTGAATACACAAAATCTACTATATTCAGAAGATAGCGTAATTGGAATACACCTAATCTACTATCTTCAGAAGATAGCAGATATTAAATACACAAAATCTACAACCTTCAGAAGATAGTTGAGGTTGAATATACAAAATCTACTATCTTCAGAAGATAGTGTAATTTGAATACATCTAATCTACTATTTTCAGAAGACAGCAGAATTTGAATACACTAAATATACTTTCTTCAGAAGATAGCAAAGAGATTAAATCTGCTATTGTCGGGTGATGGCTATCTTCAGGAAACAATAAGATTGCTATCTTTAGAAAAATACTCAAATTCAATTGTACAATATCTGCTATCTTCAGGAGATAAGTTTTGAATGCACAAAAAAGATCTGCTATCCAAGTCCTAACCTTTAGTATGAATTAATACTTTTAACTGCAGATTAATGTGTATCATGAAATAGTAATTGAAATTTCAAAAGACTACTCCTAATTTAAGGTGTTGTATACATGCATCTCTGAGGCTTGTCATGTGTACTATTAATTACCTAAGCGCAGACAGACATACTCAATAGAATCCCAAGGGATTAATGTAAATGATCAATTAATGGCTGGTTCTGACTGAACATGACAACACTGTACCAGACATGGAACATGCCATCATGCGGGATTAAGTGAGTACTGAACATTCAGCATAAATTTCATGCCATGTTAATTTGTTTGGTGTTTGCACAACATTTCTATCTTCAGAAGAAAGCAGAATTTAAATACACACAATTTGTTACCGTCAGGAGACAGCAAACATTAAATGCACAGAATCTACCTCTGTCAGGCAATAGCAAAGTCCACTATCTTCAAGATACAATGCAATTTAAAGGGAAGAAATTGCTATCTTCCAGGGATATATGTAGTAACATTAAATTGCACAATATCTGCTATCTTCAGAAGATAGCAGTTTCAAATACAAGAAGCAAGATCTGCTATCCTAAAATCCTAAATCTTGGCATAGGCTACTAATTTTTACTGCAGATTAATGTGTATCATTGAAATAGTAATTGAAATTCCAAAAAGACTACTCCTAATTGAAAGTGTTGTATACATGTATCTCTGGATTACCACAATACTACTAATTACCTAGGCGCAGACAGACATACTCGATAGATTCCCCTGAGAATAATGTGAATGATCAATTAATGGCTGGTTTTGACTGAACATCAATATCACTATAATGACAACCGTACTAGACATGGAACATGCTTTCATGCCAGATTAAGTGGGTACTGAAAACTCGGCATAATTTCATGCCATGTTAATTTGTGTGTCGTTTGCATACTAAGCAGGGACTTGATACATTAAAATGTGCAAGAATATTAGGCGTGATGGAATCTCCTACGACCATTATACTTATTTGTTGTATGTATTTCTATTGAAAGTCCTTATTTGAAATTTGTGTACCGTTTGCATACTAAGCAGGGTCTGGATATATTCAAATGTGTAGGCATATTGGGCGTGATGGAATCTCCTATACTACAGTTTCATTTATTTGTTGTATGTATGTATTTTGTCATTCAACTGAAAGTCCTCATTTGTTACCTCTGATGCCAGTGGAATAATAAAATATCATCAACCCCCAAAACATCATCAGTCTAGAAATATAGCTATATTCAAAAATGGTTTATTTTTCATCGCAGGCTGTACCCGGGGGGGGGGGGGGGGGGGTGGGGGGGGGGGGGCAGGCGCGTACCGCGGCATGTGAGCCAGGGGGGGGCAGAAGTATGTCGTCCTGATAGTGGCGTATCGTCCCGGTAGTGGCGTAAATTTTCGTAAAAGGTTGCCCCAAATTTTTCCCCAGTCAGTCACCTCGTGAATTTCACGTAAGTGGGGGGGGGGGTCACAAAATTTCGCACGGTCACAAAATTTCGCACAGTCACAAATTTTCGCACGGTCACAAATTTTCGCACGGTCACAAAATTTCGCACGGTCACAAAATTTCACAGTCCAAAAAGCACAACAGTCAACAAATAATGCCAAGTCCTCAGTGTTTTATGTCATTTTTTTTCCTTATGCAAATTTAGCGTCCCGGTATTGGGAATTTAGCGTCCCGGTAATTGGAGCCAGGGGGGGGCAACTTGCCCCCCCTGCCCCCCCCCCCCCCCCCCCCGGTCGGTACGCCACTGGGGGGGGGGTATGAGGTTACAGGGATGTGTCGCCAAATAGGGTCCCATTTTTCACCCATCTGGTAAACGAATGACCCTTTTTCATAGCCATTTTTCCGGGTTTCCGGTAAATATTTGGGTCCATTTCTCCCCCAAAATTGGTTTAAGTTTGGGTCAATTTTCAATTTGCTGGTGGCACACCCGTACAAAAAAAAAAAAAAAAAGTACCTCCCCCACCTGGCTGTCCCCCACCTGGCTGTACCACCAGATTTAGTGGAATTCAAGCCGAGAGAACAGATGCCATTTGGCATCTGAACTTTTCCATTGCTGTAGTATGGTAACCTATAGGGGTTCACAAATATTCATATACACTGGTTTGTATGGAACATAAGATAGCTTACAAGATAAACTACGTATAATGTATATTTATACAGTGAAGGAGCAAATATGAACTGACACGTAGAAAAATAACAGTGATTTTAATAATGCATGTTGAGGTACTGACGTCTCTTAAATAGACCTAAACGAATTCCTCCCTACATGTAATATGAGTGTAGTGTGGCATCATGCATACCGAATAAGGCCAATAAAAAAAAGGTTGTGTTGCCCTCAGCGACCGACCCTAAAATCGCAAAAATTAGGGTCGGGTTTTGTTCTTCTTTTTTTCTCAATTTCTTTTTTTTTAGATTTAAATTTGTCCTTAAAGTGTCTAAATTTTACTATTTCTTGCTTGAAATGAATAAGTTAGCTTAACTTAATGTTTTTAGACTATTATAACACTAGAAACATTAGTTAAATTTACATGTGGGCCACACCAATTTTATCGACATACATCATATATTTTTCAGCCAAATTTCCAACCGACAGACCCAATTTTAAATTTTTAGCACTTTAGTATAACACAACACCTTTTTTCGGGCCTAACGAAGGCACAGCATAAATACATGAGTAGAATGCAATGTTAATCTTGTTGTGAATAAAAGTAATAGGACCTGTTAGCCAAAAGAGAAATCGACAGGGAGCAGTATACTATTTGGAATATATCTACATTGGAAAATAATACAGTATACATTTACCAATGCAAATCTGGAAAATGACTATGGTTCTGGTATGGCTTTACATCATCTAATTGTATCACCTTTAACTGTTACTCATTAAACAGTTTACATTTTTGACAGCAATTGAAAATAAAAATAATAAATATGTTGCGAATATCAGTTAAGCTTAAGCATTTACTTTTTTAAAGTGTTAACGGCCTAGGCTGTATCATTCAATAGCTCTGCTATAGTTTGATCAGCTCCAAATTGGCAATATATATTCGGTTTTTGTCTCTCCGACGTGCAAAAGTAACCTAAGTGTACGCGCGAGATTATGGCGACACGCAAGCCTTTTTTGGTCACACACACGCCTCACGCATATTGTAATAATAGTTCAGAATTCACAATACATTATATTCACGATATATTCACCAAACTGACTGTATCACATGCTATAGACTGATGTATATTCATGTGCGTTATAAAGCAATTCCTTTACACATATGATGGACATAATCATTCGCTGCTATGTGTAAGGAGGCTTCGCCAATTTGGAACTGATCACACTATACTCATAGACAGTCATGATTGATCTGAGGACTCTTCATATTTAAGCATCATTATTCCCTTCAGTTGAAATATAATGCCCAACCAATCAATCAATCTAGTTGTGTTGGTCAAGTCCGTGTTGGCCTGCAGCACATTGTCATTTTTGCTGTACTTTTTCTTATGTCCAATTTCCTCAAGTGAATTCCACAACAATACCTCCCCTTCAATATGTACTTATCTTAAAGGGTTTACTCTCTGTTAATAAATCTACTCATACCAAATAAATAAGCAATGAAAGAGACTCACTACACACCTACAAGGTGAGTCAAAAAGACTGGGCATTTTGTTTGGAAAATAAACAAAAATAAGCGCGTATTTTACAAAATAATAATAGAGCTAGAAATGATGTTTATTTACCTTCAATTGTTTTGTTTTTTGCTTTGCATTATCAATATCATTCTAGAACCAATCCATAGGATCGCAAATATGCCCAGTAATTGCCATGGTTGTCTGATTTAAGAAAGCGTGCAACATTTGAATTACATGCAAAATGCTGTTTCATGGATTTGCTTGAAGATAGATGGTTTTACTGAAATTGATGTAATGTTACAACATTATGCTCGATTTTTAAAATAATTATTGAGTAAAATCTATGTAAATGATCTTACTATAGTTTGATCAGTTCCAAATTGGTAAAGCCTTCTTACACCAGCGAATGAATACAGAAGGACGTGGGGGGTGTGTGTACATCCAAAACCGTGTGTGTGGCCATAAGCGTTCCAGTATGCCTGAATTACTTTTGCGCGCGGAGAGATAAAAACCGAATATTTTACGCCAATTTGGAACTGATTGAACTATAGCTACATCTGTAATTTTCAATATAGACACCCGAAATCCTTGTGAAAAAGTGCCTGTTCTGACATACCCGGCACGTACAAAAATCCAGCTCTTATCTACACGATAAGAGCCTTACAATATAATTTACACAATATTTCATAGCCCTTATGCATATTGCATCGACCGCATATATGTAGTGCTGACTTACCTAGCCATTTTCAGTTGCGACCAGACATGGCATCTGTCCATCATAAGTAAATCAATACATTTTCTTTCCAGCCTTTTGGTCTAGTACTCTCCCTGACTCGGACCGTTAGCCAGCCACACACATGTTCATTTGTACAGCCACAATCAAATCCCAATGCCCTGAAGATTTTATGCTAGATAAAAATATAGCTCTGTCTACGTATGTGTTGCGATACTGATCATAAGAATATAGAAAGTATCAATTTCATCTTGTGTGAATAATTAATCAGAGAAGGCAGGGGGGGGGGGGCTGAAGTATAATGGTGTGCATGTGTGAAAAAGTAATTGAAAAAACAGGAGACTTGGGAAAAACAGGGGGAAAGTGCAAACTGAGCCAAAATCACCAAAAAAGGTTAACATTTGTAATAAGAAGGAAATTAAGGTGAAAAAATGAAGGAAAATTGAGCCAAAATTACCAAAAAAGGGTAAACCTTTGTAAAAAGAAGGAAATTTAGGTGAAAATTCTAATATATGTTATGATCAGACAAGTATGTGCTGACATAGGACATAGCTTGTTCAGGATGGTTTAAATGAATTTGGTCACACATAATGATCACTACCATACTCAAGAAGCACCCCCACCCCGGCAGGATTATTATTTATTCTGCAGCACATCAAAAGAGGGGACATTGCATTGCAGGTGAAGTCAATTTTGAGTTTATTTTGTGTGCTCTCAGAGCATTTTCCAAGCTTTAAAATGACACCAAGTTTATCAAAATAATTGATCAAGGCATTCAGATTTTACGAGTGAAAATGACTCCTAAATTCTTATTTTTTTCCTTATTTTTTTTCTCTGAATGTTTCATCTATATCTTGAAAAACACACAGCCGCAATGACCCCCATGTTTGTTGTACTGTCATAACACTAGGTTTTATATGGAGGTTGGGCTGATAGGTCAGTGTGAAACACGATTATACAAATATATAATTGAATTGATAAGATATGGAGAAGCCATACGGCTGCGATTATTGTTGACCTTGCCAAAGGCGATCAAGGATATTAAAAAATAAAGAGCACAGCATTATATGAATGGTAATGAAATTGATGGATTGAAAGTCAGTGGGGAGCGTGCACTCAATGGCCAGTGCTTTTTAATGTGCAGTGCATATATTGGTTTGATCTGTGCTTCCACCAAACAAAAGGTGTGGTGTATATCAATATCATAGAATTATCATGAGACAACGGCAAAACCCAACCTTTGCTACATATTTTCAGGCCTCTCAGGTAGTGTCGGATGGCCTTTGGGGTTTTTCTTGTTTATTTTAATTTTAAAAAACCAAAAATGTGAACATATTGGTAATATTTCACAATAAAAAAATGATTCAAAATGTTTCAGGAAAAATGTTCAAAACAGTATGTTCAGAAATTGGAAGGGAAAAAATCTTTAATTTTTTTTTGTGTGTGTTAATCTGGGCCCGTAGATCTGGTTCATTTCCCCTTAGCATTAGGCCTACTACCAGATCTAAGTCTAAGACATAATGTAGCCTCACCTAGCATCTTAGAAATTTAATTGTATTTGGCTTAGATTTGTGTGAAGCAATGTGCTGTGAGTTTGAAAAATATTTATCCGCCAGTTGGTCGGGTACTTTTGCATCTTCACCTGTCCGATGCCAAATTTACCCTCTATGGGCGGGCGGGTGCTATTTCCAGGCCTGCTTGCATGTCAGCAATCTATTCAACCATGTTCCAATGTCTTTAAAGGGACACAAAGTAGTGTTGAAGATTTAAAATAATTTTTTTTTTTAAAAATCAGAATTTAAGATGAATGTTAAAAATTACCATTAGTGTTGTTTCTACTTACAAAAACACAGCAAAACTTGATTAAAACAATACCATCGCTATTTATTGAACCTTTTCTTAAAAACGCTCTCTATGTACAGGCCCGTAGGAAGGGGGGGGGGCGATGGTGGCGATCGCCCCCCCTTTGAAAATCTTCCCCGGAAAATTTGTACACAGATGAAAAAAATTCACGCGCTACGCGCGCATTTGTCCTCCCAAAATGCAATATTCTTTGCTACAAGCTTGTTTAGAGCCAAAATGTATCTCGATCGTGCAAAAAATAGGTGCAAATTCGACACTGTCTGACGTAAAATGCTGATCGCAGCTCGATCAGCATTTTTGAATCAACATTTTATTGTACAAAGAGGGCTGATTTTTCTTAATCCTTATAAAGTTATAGGTGTAAGTTTGTACACGTAATACAATTGTTAAAATATACCAATCCCAGTTTTTATCATAATTGAGGGGCGCAGCCTCCAACACATCTCGTAGTGTCCCTTTAAGTCAACACACTTAAGAAATTATTTTACCCAACTCATACACTTACCAAGGATAAGGTTACTTACAATGTGCAATTTGAGATACTTATATTGGCGCAATATTATAACTTATACCAGGTGGATTCCATCAAGTACTCACAGTTGACTCGTTAAGCTTCTTCACTACTTATCTTCTCTTTTTTTCTATTTTTTTTTTAATGATGATTTCTGAGTGAATTTAAATGAATTATCATACATAATCATGTATTGGATGTCATTCTAATAATATAAGAAAAGTCAAGATTTGGCAAGTTACAAAACCCTGTGGACTCTTACCTAGACCATACAATTGTTGCTTTTTGATTATGCTAAAACAATCAAGTTAAGGCAAGTTAAAAAAAAACCTGTGGACTCTTACCGAGACCATACAAGTGTTGCTTTTTTAATTATGTTGCTTTTATAATTATGCTAAAACAATCAAAATGAATTTACTGTGCAAAGATGTTTGTTTTACTACATTTAAAAAATAGAAGAGAGATTCGGAACTGACTAAATTATAGAGTTTTTATCTAAATTTGTTACGATAAAACTTGTACTTTGAACCAATCAAAAGCTAAAACAGTTGTTACAATGTAGTTTGAATCAAATAATGGCATGACTGCCAAATTATAAATGTCAAATTTTAAATACAGCCTCACCAAGTTCACCTGAGCTTGTTGGCAAATAAACTGCTCACAAAAAGTATCGAAACACTTAGAAATGATCCAATATATAACGGCTTGAAAGAGTATGCATTAATCGAAGCAAATAACCAAGTGCATAATTTTGTTCTGCGTATTTTGACACCTCGATCGATAAGATACGATGTTGTGGAACGGAGTTATTGTCATTTCAATGGTCGTGGGTCCAGTTTCAAAAGTGACAATCATCCTATAGAAAGAGGTTTGCATTACTGTTTAGAATGATCAGATTCGTGTTTTTCAATAGGGATGAGTGTCACTTTTGAAACTGGACCCACGATCAGTGAAATGACAATAACTCCGCTCCACAACATCGTATCTCAACGATCGAGGTGTCAAAATACGCAGAACAAAATTACGCACTTGGTTATTTGCTTCGATTAATGCATACCTTTTCAAGCCGTTATATATTGGATCATTTCTAAGTGTTTCGATACTTTTTGTGAGCAGTTTACATCATCACCAACCTGTGATCATTATGCCTCATCAGGTTTTCTGCAGCAATGTATTACCATACATGTCAAAGACCTGTATACTGATCTTGTGCAAATTATTACGAATGTCAATGACTTGTATGTTATAGACCATATCGACTGCATATGTGGCATTGTTATTAATTTATCTTTCATGTATGGATATGCACTTATATAAGGTAATGAGTCGTGTCCATCAAAACATTTCAACATATGCATGCGTTAACCGATATGGTTAAATGACAGGGTTATACTCAAACAGGCTACATTGTGCATGGAAGGCATATACAACATTTATGGTCAATTTGTAAGAAGTCTTATCTTCAGTAGATAGCAATGGTCTCAATACAATGAAACAATTAGTTATTATTCGTAATAGAAAGAATAACTTCTTCATTATATATTCTTCCATGTAGGGTAGTTTTCTTAGCAGCTCAAACAGGTCTACATTGTGGATGGAAGACCTATACAACATTTACAGCCAATTTGTAAGAAGTCTTATCTTCAGTAGATAGCAATGGTCTCATTACAATGAAACAATTAGTTATTATTCATAATAGACAGAATAACTTCTTCATTATATATTCTTCTATGTGGGGTAGTTTTATGAACAGCTCAAACAGGTCTACATGTGGATTGAAAGCCTATACAACATTTACAGTCAATTTGTAAGAAATCTTATCTTCAGTAGATAGCAATGGTCTCATTACAATGAAACGATTAGTTATTATTCATAATAGAAAGAATAATGTCATTCATTATATATCCTTCCGTGTAGGGTAGTTTTCTGAACAGCTCAAACAGGTCTACATTGTGCATGGAAAGCCTATACAACATTTACAGTCAAATTGTAAGAGGTCTTGTTGTGACATTCAAATCTTACAGAGCTAGCAATAACATCAATGAGTAAACAAACATCCTTGTTCCTGTTTTTAAAAAAGGTGGTATGATATACAAAAGATTGGTTGCTCCATTTCGTGTTTTGATTCAATTTTCAACTCTGCAGGTGGACAACCTTTTAAAATATCTGTCACTTAATATGTTTGTAGTTTGATGGATTAGATGAATATCTTGCTAGGCAGTCACATAACACAGGTCGCATGACACATGTGAATCTTGTCCATCATGACATCATCTTAGCATACTGTCATGATAACAGCTTAAATCCATGATAAATTCATAATACTTGTTTTGACCCCGGCATACGGGGACGTGCCGCTCCAGTGGGTCGTTTTTTCATGAGACATCCTTAGCCATGGGTAGGCTTTTCAACTGAAAAATCCTTAGACATGGGTCCTGTTTTTCTATTTTAGCGAAAATTTGCCAAAATTAGGTCTATTTTCGCGAAAATTTGGTCTAAAATGAAGCAAAACCCCTAAAAATCACCCTTGGAAATGGGTAGGGGTTTTGAATCTCCAGCGGCACACCCCCGACCAAACCAAATCCGAGGGTTTTGACCATCTATAGTTTATTTCACTTTCACGTCATTGACTCATAACAGTGCAAAATGTGTGCGGCCTCCCGAGACACTGTGTTGTATACATCATTGGATCAAGTATTTATTCACTTTTTCAAATGATTTCTATTATACTATGAAATTTTACAATTTCAGAATGAAATTGTTGTTCATAATTTTGAGGAAAAAAATCTGTTGAAAGGTGTATATCATTTAACATTGAGAGACTCATTGCTTACATTAAGCATGGCCTCTCACATTATGGAACATGACTACATCTACTACTAGAACACTACCATATAACCTGCCAAGTGCCATAGACAGCATGTATACATATTGTCAAATTATATTTACGTCAAATCATATTTGATTTGTATGTAAGTATCGCCATGTATGCACTTATCCCAAATCAAAATGACAAGTAAAAACAGAGCCTCAGGGATGTAACTGGATCCCATGCACTCAGTACAAAGAGAGTATATGGACACTACAGCACTATGATATCAAAATATAAACACTTAATGGAAGATATCACTGTCTATATGGTTATACATTAAATTTAAGGTGCAGCATTTTTGCACTCAAGCACAACATAACGCTGGCACTAAATAAAAGCATAACACTGGATATGATGAAATTCATTTGTGCTATAACATTTGCTTTGGCTCTCTCCCTTTGTGTTATTTTATGATAATAAAATTCAGAAAATAATACTAATATTTTAATAGCCCTTCGGTTATATATTCAAATTCCTTTGGAATCCTCAAATATTGAATGATGTGCTTGAAAATGCAGATGTATACAAATGATACACTCAGATCGTAGCCAAATTGCATAGATAAATTATGACAAAAATCAATTTATAATTCACCAATCTATGACTGAATCTCTCTCTACAAGGTCAATGAGTCTGACTCTTACAAACCACAACAGCTTTTATTTATGATTCAGTTCTCGTCAAATGCAAGAGATTTTATTGCATAAATGAATATACAATATGTACAAATGCACTCATGTGTGCAGATTGATTAGCGATTTCTGTCTAGAAAACCCAATGCGTGCATAACTGCTGCACTGGCGCTAATTATAATATTCATCATGGGGACATGTTTGTGTATATTTGTATATTTTCTTTTTATTCATAGATTGTGATTATTTTCACCTAGATTGATGGAATATAGCTTGCTTGTATCGCATACACCTTACAGCGAACAAGATAAAGGGCTGTTATGTGGCATAAACAACATCAAAATGAAAGAGTTGGTATAAAATTGGAAATCAATAGAGATTTGAATACCAAAATAAAGCTGAAAAATCCAATGGGTCTTTGCCCCAGCCTGCAACCCCTACCAGGGCCTACGAGGGGCCACCCGTTAGTCCTATTGCTCACTATTGCACAGAGTTCACTTTTATTTCTCATCCCCCCCCCCCCCCCCCCCACCCCCACCCCCACCCACACCACCTCCATATGAAAACAAGGCTACATTCCCGGGGGTCACTCAGTTACTCTTTTGGTAAGGATGTGCCGCCAGCAAAATAAAAAATTGACCCAAACATTTACCCATTTTCGGGGGGAAATGGACCCATAATTTTCCTAGATGTAGATATTTCACAGTTTTTGCTAACATTTCTGTGAAAAACAGTAAATTTAAGGATAGTAGACCCATAAATTTAATTTACCAAAGATGTCAAATGGAGGCACTCATGCCGGTAACCCCATTTGAAACTCACACTCCCTGTGTGGAAGATTAAGATGATCTCTTCCATAGGGGGTGTATGGATTCAAATGGAATAGCCCATTATCATCATGCTATAAAAGCGTTTTATTTTGGGAAATCAATCAGATATAAATAGATATATCCTATTTTCAGTACTTTCCATTCATCAAATTGGCAGGAAATGTGTGGGCAAGGCAATTTTCGCAATAAATCTCCCGTGAGGATAAGGCTTTCAAACACTTGAACCAATCAACAAGTTGCTTTAGTTCTGAGAAATTACATCATTAAACATAACCGTCAGTGGCGTAGCCAGCTTTTTGAAACGAGGGGGGGGGGGACAAAGTTTAAACTATGATTATGAAGTAATTAAAAATTGTAACGCTAAGTAATATATTCATGATTTATGATCAGAAATGTAAATCTACAAGAAAATCTACTTTCTAAATCATGAATAGAGGGCGCCCTGGAAAAGATCACATAATATGCCTTTAACAGATTTTGGGGGATACATTTCAGTCAATTCACTGCAAGAAAACCCCAATAACATAAATCCTAAATGTTTATTGATACCTTGAATACCTTCTTTCCCCTCCCTGAATTCTTTTTTAAACATCACATTTGCTAACCCTAACCCTACCAAATACCACGACCCATCCTATCTCCCCGCCTATCTCCCAGTGCATGCATGGACGGTTTTCCATGATGTAATCGACCAAGCTTATATAGTGAGCGCAATATACAGCGCAAATGTGAAGCTGATAGCCGTGGCTTGCTTATGGGGGCCAGCGGTTCCATGTGCGGAGGGTCCCAAGATCGATTCCCGGTCGGGGAGCAGCAATTTATTTGTTCATTTTCTCCCAAATCCTTGTTTTTGTTAAAAGACCTGGGTCAAGGGTTAGGGTTAACGGGTGCTATATAACCAACCAACTATGAAGAAATGTGGAATTGTTGAATCGTGCTCGCATAAAGGTACACATCTTTATTTTGACTTAGTTGATGCCCTTGGTTTGTTGGTTGGTTCCTGTCATGATTGATAGCTCATGACTTCGCAGACACTACACCACAGATTTTCAGCAAAGGAGTAACAATCACGGAGAGGGAGTCCAGCAATCGATCTTATTTGGTCAATCCATCGGGATCGAGGTCTGCCTTTCTTTCTCTTCCCTTCAATCATACCTTGCATTATAACCTTATCTTTAAGTTGTTACTCTTGCATCGCGAGATATAGCCACAGTGCCCTAATTGCCTTAACCCTAAATGTTACAAATGACAACACTACTCCTCTCCCCAATCCCATGCTTTCACATTGATTTGAATGACGTCATCGACAGAGCTCATATGTGGACACCAAATTGCTGCCTGGGCAAGCTCTCGCGTGAGCTCGATCGGTAGGAGCGCGCATGTAGTGTGCGGAAGGTCCGTGTATCAATTCCGGGTCGGACAGCAGTGGTTTGTTTGTTCAAAATCCCTCAATTTTTCCACTTCCCCCGATCCACACCAAAAATCTCTCCGCCAGGGTTAGGGTTAATAAAGGCTAAACAAAGCACCTCTGAGTATCATTGTTTTGGATCATTAAGCATAGGTTTCTGTTAATTTAATCTTAGAATATTAATAAAATTAAGACAATGCAAATAAATGACTAAAGCAATTATGTCCATAAGCCTCCAAGATGCTCATATAGGCTAGGTGTGTGTATTCACACAGAAAACTGATTAATTAAATGTCATAGCATTAAGGTGTGTGAGTTACACTATTTTGCCTTAGGTATGCTGAATTGGCACACTAAATTCAAAGTTTCTTACCATTTCATGCCATAATTAAATTTGAGCAATTGGATGAAACCCTGATATGCTAAACCTATCAAATGTTGTTTTTGTTTAGCCAACCGCTGTCAAACCTAGCTGCAAATTAGCCATCCATTTCTCCACATGACAGAATTGGAGCATTTCACGGAGCCGGTAGAGTATCTCCGCAAATTAACAAGTGTAATGGATGATACAGGCTAGTTCGGATGAACGGCGCCCACCATCTGTTTCATACATTTATATCATAGCCATGACACGTCTAATTGACACCACTGCTCGGAGAGAGACAAACATAATCGCGCCAAAATAATTCATTAAAATATTTGTTTGTTTGTTCGAGAGCGCTTACCTGTAAATCATGACTGTGGTGTGTATCCACATGAGCATATAGATGGGTGTGCGCCCAGCGTTGCTGTCATCGGTATGGTCAGGCAGTGTATACGTAGCATGTCTGCTATTAGGAGAGCATGGGGTAATAAGACTTGCAGAATAGCAGCAGGCTAGCAGCAGGGATGGGTGGGTAATATTGCATGGATCGATCCATTTGATGAACGGGGGTGATGCGGCACAATACGCTATCAGTGATTCCTCTGAATGAATTACTCTTAAAAAGCTAATATTCAAATGGAGAATTTTTATGATTTGTTTTATTTTTGAATAATATAGGGATTTCTATATAAGTGTAGGCAGAAAGTATAAGGTTGTATGATGACAATTCCTGAAAATCTTGGCTGAATTTGGCATCTAGTTTTTTGGCATATTCAAATTTGCTTACCTAATTTACGAACCGTTTGCAAAAATAAAACATCAGCAAAAAAACCAAACAAATCCCATTTTTAACTTGAGCTATTAATATATGTATGGTAGTGAGTTGCCTTTAGGGTTTTACCGGTAGTGGTATACAAACTGTGCCAGCCGAGCCTGCACTTTGTTTTTAATTGACCCAGCCATGCATATAAAAACCGCCTTGCAGTATGGTTCCAATAGCGATTCATCACTGCATCAGGCATATCATAATATTGAATCAATGAAGGGTGTCACATTACCAAAGGGGATTCTCTATCATATTTTAATCAAGAAAAATAATGGTGTCAATTTATATAATCAATTTTTAGCTTTTTTTTTGGAATGAAGGAAAATATGTTAAAGGTATATTATGTGATCTTTTCATGGAACGCCCTCAACATCGAAAACAAAATTGAAAGCAGATTTTCTTGCAGATTTACATTTCTCATCATAAATCGTACATACATTCCAAGTTACAGGGCGATACGATTCTTAATTACTTCAAAATCATGGTTTTAGAGTGAAAATAAACTGTCGGATATCCGACAACTTATTTTATTCTAGTCTAAATTCACTCTAAAACCATGATTTTGAGGTAATTAGGAATCGTATCGCTCTGTAACTTGGAATGTATGTACGATTTGTGATCAGAAATGTAAATCTGCAAGAAAATCTACTTTCTAAAAAAAATCATGAATAGAGGACGCTCTCTGGAAAAGATCACATAATATGCCTTTAAGGTTGGTGTAAGGTCATTGACATTGTGTAATATTTACCTTATATCTCATATTGCGCACTATATAATCTCAATTCTCTACATGCAATTCATTGATATAATACTACATCTATAAAATTAAAAACCTGATGAGATTGGTTGGTTATGGATATAACAGCACACAATAGATACAGGCACTCTTTTATGCTCCTGGACCAGTTTACGGAATAAAGCGCAAAATATATTTAGCTTTATTCCATTTCGCGTTTAGGTGAGTAGGCTATCCAATATTGGTTAAGCCTTGTATTACACCCTAGGCTAGCCAATATTGTAAGCCTTGTATTTCCAACCACCCCGTCCACCAAACCCCAGATTTCTTTTAACAATATTCCCGTACCCATAATTCTGTGGTGTCAAAATTCTTACAGTAAATCTACTCCAGGAGCATGGATGAGGGCCACAATTTCTTGCGTGCGATATAACACTTGCAATAAGAACTCTATGGGGATGTTTTGTATATGGGTAAAAAATGGGTCACAAATATGAAATTACTGTATCCGTTCATAAGTAGATCAATGGGGCATGGTATGGTGTTTTTTCTGTGTAAACTCATAAAGTATTTGTTAATTCCATCCATTCTATATGCAATTCTATTTGAGTCTATATGCAATTCTAACAGGGCTCGCTGGATTTTGTTTAAAAAATTCTGGGAAGCAAATACAATTTGCGGAGAGAAAAAGGTTTTTGATGTCCCTCTACTTCTTATACACTTCTTGATATTAAGAAAAAAAGAAAGCAGAATTTCAAGAACATTTTTCTTCTTTTATTTTCAGAAATGTTTAAGTTGTAGGAAATATCTTCAAAATGAAGCACACACTTGGTATATTGCACATCCATTTTCAGGTAGACCCATTCATTGAGATCACAATAAATATTTCCACTACTTTTGCCCACTAAACCTGACAAAGTCCTAAAAAGCATTATCCCCCACCCCACCAAACGATCACAGCCAAAGCACAGTGGACATTATTTTCCATAGGGAAGTCACTATTTTCCCATAACATGCCCATATTTGTTCTAAGAATGCACACTTTTTCACCAATGCAATGTACTTTAGGACCAGTGAAGCAAAACCACTGTCTATAAATACTTCTGACATCTCCTACAGGATAAGAATACATGTTATAGGATAGAAATCTCATTGCTGCTCTTTAACCCTGACAAACATAGCAATTAGGTGACAAAAAACCCAACCTATTCTACGGGCCTACCAACCCATTTTACTTTTTTTGAGAATTTTTTTTCTTAACAAATTTATTAAAACATTTTTTGATTTTTTGTTGTTGAAAATTCACCAAAATGTGCACGAAAATTAAAAATTTGAAAGAAAAAACCACAAAAAATAACACCCGACTAAGCTAACCTACTCTACCTGAAAGGTCCGTTTGCTTACTTTCTTAACAAATTTATTGAAATGTTTTTGATTTTTTCACCAATTCACCAAAATGTGCACGCAAATTTAGATTTTGAATGAAACGAACACAAACAAAAACCACCTAACTAACCTACTCTACCGTCACCTTAAACTGTATTATTATTTATAGGAGCCTTCCAAATGGTACAATAAAAGTGCGTATTGAATATTGTGCACCAAGTTAACGGATGTGCATCCAATAGTCAAAAGATATTGCTGTCCAATATTTTTTGTGCGGCGCAGAAGATGTGCGCGTGAGTATATATGCCCAGAGAAGGTCAGTTTGGGCTAACTTATTTAGTTTTTATCAAAACAGTCTGTTATATAAATAATAATAATAATATTGAATGTCTTATTTTCGGGTGCTATAAAAATATTGCACTCGTCTCCGACTCATGCAATATTTGTATAGCTCATGCAATATATTCTTGTATCACCCTCAAAGCCATTCAATATTATATAAATATACCTTGACAATTAAAGAATACATCGATCACAGTTTTGACAACGGCCTCAAAAACACCTGTTGTAACCCAAGATACATGACCAACCAAATCCTGCTAATTCACACTTAACCCTAAAAAATAATGGAATGACCCGTCGTGTCAATCGCTTGCATCTTCTTGTAAAGACTCAGCTGACACTTGCATATTATACATAGTGTGCATAATGAGCCGGTGGTAGACCGGTGGCTAGTAATTCATCTCAATCTATGCTAAATCACTCAATATATGCACCAAACCATGTCTAAGACGTGCATGTCTCTATACCGATATTTTTTTTACAAACTGGCACATTATTTGCTGTGGCCCATTTTGAATTTGATAATAATTGTGCCATTTTTTTAAATGTAGTATAAAGTGGCGTCGTACCACTCAAATATACAGTGAGTCATTATACCTATATCAAATTGCAACTTAAAAACAAAAAATAAACACACCATAAAAATAATAGCGTTTACGGTACTGCGTGCGTCAAACACATGTGGCACACACGTCTCATTTGCATATGAATTACTTGTCTGATGACATCATCATCTTGCCGTGCGATATTTCAAGCCCAAGGAGGTAGTTTATTGAGACTACTGCCACCATCAATGATGTCTTATCAAAAAGATGATTCAAGATTAATTTTGAATATATCCAATTTATGGATGATGACTCTAGGGTAGCTAAATATGATACTGCATGGAGAATTGCGCTATTTCATGATGGTGTTGTCACCAAGCAAGATGGAGCTCATTTTGAGCTGTGGCTTTACATATCATCAGGATATTTTAACCCCTCCCCCCCCCCCCCCCCCCCCCCCCCTCCAATGCTAAAGAATACTACTTGAAAGCCTATCTTCAAGCCCATGTGCGGACGGTTTTTGATGATGTAATCATCCGAGCCTATATAGTGAGCATAGTATACTGCGCGAACGAGTAGCTGAGGGTTGTGGCTTAGTGGGTGGGATGACAGACCTAAGGTCCCCGGATCGATTCCCGGCAGTTGAGTTGGTATTTTCTCTTTCAAAATTGTGATCCCGTTTAAAAACCCTAAACTGGGGTTAGGGTTTTAATATACATTTTGTTTTTCAAAACGTGCGTTTTATTAATGGTGATATAATGAAGAAGAACTTTTAAGTCCTTGTTAATCCTTCAAACATCTTTTAAAATTTGATAGCTACATTATGAATAGAGGTGCTAGATTCAAAGGCAATTAATTTTCTATGTGATGGCACAATTTTATTAATGGTAATTCAAAACTAGTTAACATCATATGTACGTTACTTAAAGTAAAATACGAACCCCTGAAAATGAATTGATTTTAAAAGATTAAAAATGACAGTATATTGATGACTTAACTGTCTACTGAAGATAGCAGATACATGGTAATTAGGCCATATTAAATCTCAATAGTAATCAACTAGACAGCGGTGCAAAAATGTATTTCTTATTGGTGATCACGTAGTGTTTTGAACCAAAATGACATTATTTAGAACATTACTGACTTTGCTATCTACCGAAGATAGCAGATATTTGGGTCAACAGGATAACACTTTAGAATATGTTGATATGATAACAAATCGTATTACAGATGATTTTAAATACATTTGGATCCTGAAAGGTCTCTCAATTTTCATAGTTCATACATTTTAATCATAGCTAAATTATGCTGTAAACAGGTTTTGGTACAAAGAGATTTAATCTTCAATTTGATGGGGAAGGCATCGTTATCTTTAATGATCTTTAAAAACAATTGATCACAATTATAGGTAAGCCTACATCACCAAAAGTAGGGTAAAACAAGAAGAAAAGATGCTTTTTGAACACATTAGTACATCATTGACTTTGCTATCTACTGAAGATAGCAGAAATTTGGTTAATTACGCAGGGTGAGTGTCGTATTTTGTCTACTTTTTGAGTGTTTTCCCCTTAGATTCAAAACACCCCATTTGACTGTGAAAGTATGTGCCATTTTCATAGAAAAGTTTTCCCTACTCTTATTTTTATGAAATATTAGGCCATTAGGCCAACAACAAAAAAAGAAGTTGACTTGCCCTTTCAGGGCCCGAGTCTGGGTTGGACGGTCGGGGTTTTTTATTGGTTTTTTAAAAAAAAATTAAACAGGGAGATACTACACAAAAACACGTTTTTAAAGATTTTTTTTTTTTAAAATTATTTTTGTTGGTTGATTTTTGTTGTTGATTTTTTAAAGCAGATACTACTCAAAAACATGTTTTCATCTTTCTTTATTGTTATGTGCTTCTTTCAATTTTTTTAAAAAAACTTAGAAAACTTAAAATTCGGGTCGGTCGGAAAGGGCAAGTCAACTCTTTTTTTTTTTTGCCTTACGCGACTGAAATCAATGTCAGAAGTATACATCATTCTCACAGTGATTCCTTTAAATAAATTCTGGCTTATGAGTCCTAATGCAACCCCAAACAAAACGGTACACCATTTATTAATGGGACAAGCATTTTTGCAATATATTATTCCTTGATTGCAGGGCTACGTAATCTACGGGAAAAGGCATTCCAAGAAAAGATTCATTAGTCGCAGAAAATAATCTTATGATTACAAAAAGTAATCGTAGGTCAAAAAAAGAGAAGAAAAAAAAAGAGAAAGATTTAGTTCATTTTAAGTCCATTCCGTAAGTCATTTTTTACTTTGTACTATTTCTATCTGGCTTTTCAGAATGTCTAAAACGTCGGATAAATGACAAACTTCTCTGAGGCCTGAATTCTCAAGCCCAACTCGTTTTGTCTCCAAACAATTGAAAATGTTGACTGATAATGTCAAACATACCTAAAATAAACTGAAACTAATCAGATTTTGAAGCTATATTTTTGTCTTGCCCCCACCCCCAATTTTGATGCTGGTACCGCCATATGCTGGTTCCCTGCACCCTGGATCCCCGGCACAACTTATCCATAGGTGCAGGTACGGGCAAATCCATTGCCGGCCGTAACCGTAAGCTCAACACATTGCATTGTCGCTCTGTTATGGCATAAGGTAAATAACGATCAACGCACTGTAGCTGAGATATCCCATCGAACGCTGAATGCATTGTCGCGCTGCCATAACTACGGTGCGATGGGGAACACGCTATGACATGCATGCATGTGCGTGTGAAGTCCAGCGCTGTGGTTAACGCAGATACACGTGTAGTTTGTGCCAATCAGCAAATTTGTTGTCATTCTAAGCGTGACGCTGGCTTGATCGAATTTATTTGTGGATCCATTTTTTGTCAATCATGACTTTTATGTCAGCAAATCAGCTTTGAGTGGAAATCGGCGCGTACCTGCATCTATGGATAAGTTGTGTGGAGCCCATTGATGCAGGGAACCAGCATAGTACCGCCACTGTTGACTATCCACTGCTATTAGGTAACCTCGATCGGGGAGGTGAACCTGGCACATGGCAAGTTGTATTTTGAATAATCTCTCTGAAAATTATTCACTTCCCAGAAACAAAATATATTTTTTCGCTGCCCTCCTGCTTGATTGCGTGGTATAAATCACAAGGTTTATACTTGAACCTGACCTTTAACGACTGAAATACTAAAAAATAGAAATAGAAATAACAGAATGAAATTTGGGTAAAACAACTGAAATTGGGCCAAAGCAGAAATGCATAGGATTTTTGAGCAACCAAAAGTTTAAATCAGCTAGAAACCTGAAAAACATCAGGTTTCAAAGTTCAAAAGACATCTTTGCAACAACATTTCGTACCATCAAACCAAAAGATCACAATTTATATCCAATGTGTATTACCTCATATGGGAATATTTAGAAGGCACAATGTGCTTTTATAAAGCAAACTGTGAGAATGCCATAGTCCCGTGCTACTTGTTTCTTTGTACGTTTTCCTACGCCACACAATCCTGGTTACAACCCAGACCTGTTGTTATGCCACTCTGGGTACATTACAAAGACTTTATAATAACAATTCCAAGCTAACCTTATACTGCACTTCAGTTCCACACACTTGTAACCCACTAAGTTTTCATTCTAGTCTGTTTACACATATCTCGGGTATCTGTGCATAATATGTTGTTTATTCCTGCGGCAATTTTCTCTCTCACTATACCGTAAATGAGTGCTCCCTTTATGGGGGGAGATGTGGCAGTCAATTAGGCCTAAAAAAAAAAGGGTTGCTTGGCGTAACATAGAAGAAAAAAATAGGGTAGGTAGGTCGGATTTTTTTAATTTTTTAAATCTATAAATCGTCTATGAAATTTTATATACCAGCACACATATACCATACAGATATAAACAAATGGCACAAATACACATTTTCACTGTTTCTCTGACACATATTTGTTTTTTGGGTGGTTTTTTTCTTCTTTTTCTCACACACAAACAAAAAAAAATTAAAAAAATGTTTAGGGTCGGCGGTAAAAATAGGGTCGGTCGGGTTACGCCAATCAAACAAAAAAAAATTTAGGCTTTATAATGCCGTAAGCAGAAGTGAGCAAAGATTTTCCAGACACCCCTTAACACTTTCCACGCGGCTATTGGTTTTACCATATACAAAACAGATTTTTTGAAAACCTTTCCCAACACTCAAGGTCTACCTCAACGATTACGGAATCAATACTAGGCTTGTTTGTACTTATTGCAATGCTTTTCTCATGGTGATTCCAAATATGGTAATGAAATTCAATAATTTTGACATTTTTGGAACATTTTGTCAAAATTTGGAATGTCGTCTGCAGCCGCCTGCCGCATGGAAAGCGTTAAACATATATTTCTCATGAAGCCAAAATACATCATACAAGAGAATTTAGTATGTTTTTCTCCCCCAATTTAACCTCCTAAAAAGAGGCCTATTGCACCAAAAGTATTCAACAAGGATCATGTCAAATTATTTCCATTCAAAATGTTACTTATAAGAGTAAAATGATTACTTATAAAGTATTGGATTCCGAGGGCACCTCACTCTTACCGATATCTATCAGGATTCTGAAAAGGTACCCTTTAGGCAAACCAGGTACATATTTTGCCCTTGATGAAATGCCATGTTGTATCCTGAATAGATATCTCTGTTTATGATACAAATTTAAACCAATGTCTATGATCATATTATAGTATGGCTATGGTGCCAATGCGACTACTGATAATGAAGTCATACAAACGTCAATGCAGCGTTTCAGTATATTGAAATTCAAATGTGTTCTTAATACTTTCCATGCGGCAGGCGTCTGCAGACGACATTCCAAAATTTCACAAAATGTTTCAAAAATATCTAAATTATTGCATTTCATTACCATATTTGGATTCACCATGAGAAATGCAATGAAAGAAGTACCAACATGCCTAGTATTGGTTCAGTAATTCTTGAGATAGACTTTGAAAGTTGGGAAAGGTTTCTGAAAAATCTGTTTTGTATATGGTTAAACTAATTGCCGTGTGGGAAGTGTTAATATAGACTTCCCAGGCTATAAATGTCTGGTACCTCATGGTGTATGAGTCAACACATTAATTAGGGAATCAATGATTACATTAATGTATTTCTAGCATTGATTATCACTGTATTAAAATTGTATTTCTCCATTGAACTGGAATTAAGTGAGGATGAAACTAGAGGCCTAACAGGGGTCACCACCTGTCAAAAGGGGGAAAGCCTGGTATGAGGGCGGATCAAAAAGTGTTGTCACTTGGCTTATGTTTCTGAAGATGGCCATGCAATTTCAAGAACTACAGTCACTTTCCGTTGAAGGAGCTTCCTTTGACATCTACACTGTTGCATCCTCATCCTCCACTTCTCGAAGCATTGGCGGTACTCCAAAGTAGAGATTGTCTTATCTCTGAATGTAAAGCTTGGCTAGATCTTGGATCCTTGGAAAAGGCCTCCCAGCATTATTTGATTTGATTTTTGGGAAAGAGCCACGTTGGGTGAATAGGTTGGATGTTATGTCAAATGATACCATTTTAATCAATGTAGTTAGTCTGGTGAGACAAGCGTTGTGAGGACTCGCAATGTCATGATGCAGCATGATTCGATACTGTCTTTGTAGGCTCCCTTTCACAGGTAGATAAGTAGCACATTTTATACAGGCTATATATCCCCAGTAAATTTACATAAGAGGGAGCTAAGAATGTGATGTAATTTGTTGACAGAGCTTACTGATCCGCCCTCATATTTGGTAGATTTTCCTGGTATGAGTGTAAATATGGTCAGAGAGGGCAAAAAGGTCTAATTTACAAATTAAGCCTGTTATATAAAAATGCCCCCTCTTTCGCCCAGCAATAAACCTGAGTTTACACAAATTAGACAAAAGATTCTATCTATTAAAAAACTCTAAACCTAATTCTCTCTTTTTCTTGGAAACAACTTTATATGAACCAATACACCTGCTACCATTGAGTGCCAGAAACACATTAAGATCGGTTTTACACATTGGTCTTTAATTAAGAACGTTCTAAGGACCTAATATAAAAACATTTAACGCTCATGATAGATTTGCCTTCAGACATTAGTATAGATGATGTGCTGTGACGTCAATGCCCGTCGGTTTGCAGGGTGAGACTATTGTTACTTGCCTGGCAGTATGTGCGCATATCTAATTTTAGGAGGACCAATGCTTTCAAAACCCATGCCAATCGATCGAAGAGCCCATTAAATA